>JAOXYB010015665.1:0-19451 GCA_028565635.1 Phoronis ovalis | reverse complement strand
ATATGCAATTCCTTTCGCTCAAATAACCAATTTAAACAGCGTACAATGATGATTCTTCGAATCGTCGTTGTCTTGTTAATAGTTAAGAATAAGTTAAAGTGCTTGAAACTAATTGGTTATATTGCATTCCTGATTCTTCTCAGTTTTATGTTCGCACTCATTATATTTTTTGTTGAAACTGTTCATTTTCATTGGTTGTAAAGGATTAACTGAAAATTTAAAAATGCATGCATGTTTGCACCAAATAACTGAAAAGATAAAATAAATGATTTTATATAGTTTGCTGTAACTGTTGGCCATCTTGACTGAGACGGGTATAAAAGAATGCAACATTCATAATTTTTACTATGAGAATTGATATTTTGTACATAGCGTACAGAAGTGTGAGACATGCTACTTACTATACACTAGCATTTACATTATAGATTGCCGACTTACAACAGGAACATCAGAGGGAAATGGAAGGACTTCTAGAGAATGTTCGTCAACTAAGTAGAGAACTAAGACTGCAAATGTTAATCATTGATAACTTTATACCTCCAGAATATCAGGTAACATGCCAATCTGTCTTTTTTAGGACTTCTGTATCTATGCTAGGGTTCTCAAAATTATGTTAAATAAAGCATAGTAATAATTCTTCATAGAGGAAAATGAAAAATTGGAAGAGGTTCAAAGCAGTTTACCAAGATCTCGTCCAAAATCACTATCACTTTTAGTATTGTATTTCAGTTAAATAGAAGGCGATAATGTTTAATTGCTATATAGTCGGGGAAACATGAGCATCCGATAAATGTTACCTTACTTTATGAATCATCTGAGTGTCATGAGGTACCCACAAGGGGCATTCACACCTATAAATACCAAACTTCACATTTTTATAGCTTTATAGTTTTTTTTAAAATTTTGACTAGTTAATTTCCTTGCGATGGTAACAATATCTCATTAACTCTTATATAGAGAATCTTATAATAGCTCCCTCTGAATTATGTTCCTGGACCTATTATTCACAGGTGTGAATTCCCTTAGTGGGTGCCTCATCACGCTTTGATGATTCAAGAAGTAGGTAAACATTTTTTGGACAGTTATGTTTTCCTGACTATAATAGTCTTAGCAAGGTAACATACAGATGCAGAGTAAAGGAACATTCTTGGTATTGAATTAAAAAAAAAGTCAGTGCACGATTAAGCAAATACAGGTTAACTGAAAAATTATATTTCTTTAGAAAAAATGTTAGTTAACCTTTTAACTTATTCAAGAAGGACTTACAGTACTAGAAAAACTAAAAGAATAAGAAAATATTGTCGATACCCTAATAAATTCTTGGTTTTATCAGTGTTATGTTTTCGATGCCCATGGTGAGCTTATTAGCCATCAGTCTTTCCATGTTATGCTGAAGCATGAATTTCATGTATGTATCTGAACGTTCGTTATTTAGTTGTAGTACTATAATTTCAAAGTATTTAAAACTCTTCAAGTAACATCAGTATCTAGACCAAAATTTAAGCAGGTGTGGGAATGACAGTGTTAACTGAGACTTATATTCTGATCTGTTGCAGGAGATGATAGAACAATATGTACAGTGGAATGAAGATATTGGTGAATGGCAATTAAAGTGTGTTGCTTACACTGGAAATAATATGAGGAAGCAAACACCAATGCCTTCTGAAAAGGATAACAATAAGGTATGTGATGGATGGGACTAGAAAAACTATAAGTAACAGTGTCTGTATTCTGCTTAGCTCAGCAATAATGTCATCTACAGGCTTGTCATTTCTTTTTTGTACCTCTGGATACAGATTTATGATACAGGCACACTGGTGCACCTTCACAGGTGTTATATAGGAACAGTGACTTGAACATATATTTTCATGCGTCAGTGTTTGACGGCCTTACTTTGTGAGGTGTAGATAGATTTTACACAAACTACAAACAGCCCTTGTTCTATATGACGGGTCCAAATCAATGTTCTAGATTATCAGGTAAATGACATCGTTGGCAGTAAAGAATAGCTAGCAGTCACCAAGGGCAAATGAGAATGTAGCCATGAATTATTATGAGGGGGTAGGGGTTCCCCCAGGGTGCAATGCTCGCACTTAAAAATTGGCAACGCTCGCTGCTTGCACTTAGTAAGAAAAAAACAAGCAAAATAAAAGGTCGGCAAAAAAAATCTCTGCGGCAAGTTTACAAGAAAAATTACCAAGCAAAAAAAAAATTAAAAAAGGGCGCAAAAAGAAAATGACTCGGGCGGCAAGTTAAAAAAACGGAAATGGTCGTCAAAATACAATGCTCGCTGCTCGAACTTAACAGACCCCAACCCCCTGTAGCACTCTATTGCAAATTATTTAGATCAGCTTGAAATGTTTTATAAGATAAATTAAACAAAATACGTGGTAATATATATATGTATATATATATATATATATGTATGTGTGTGTGTGTGTGTGTGTTCCTCCGAACACAGGGATCTCTTGCATATACATTCTGGATGAACCCTGCAGTATCTAGTATTTTCGTGTATTTGACCTCTAGCGATACAATGTCTTCTTTGTAAAGAACGATTTGATTGGCTGTTTGTGGCCTAGTTTTCAGTTTGCTGAGGGCACTAAGGTCAAATACACAAAAATGTAGATAGATCTGCCAAGAACCTGTTATGAAAATATTCCCTTGGCATTGCAAAGATGGTAATACTCATTTTATGTAAAATTGATGGAAATAAACATTCTTTTAGGCCCTCGAACCAGACTTAAGTAATGTGTACCTCGCATATACAGCAGAGGGAGCAGCAGAAGCTATGAGACCTAAAACAGCAGGAAAACCAAACAAATCAGGTCGACCCAAAACAGCTTCAGGAAGACCAAAAACGGCCAAAAAGTAAGTCTGATACTGTCAACTGGAATGTTAGCCTAAGAAATTCAGTACATTTATTTTAGTAATAGTAATAGTAATAAACATGAAAATTTTAGTAGCACATGTTAAAACCAATCCACTTTAATGGTTCTAGTCACAGGCATGTTGATATTTTATAGTTTCTAAATAGTTCTAATCAGACATGTTAATATTATGCTTATAAGCATCCAACATTTATGAAACACATGGAGAATGAGAATAAAATGTTTTAATAATAAACTATTATCTGTACCAAAAATATAATTCAGTAGCAGAGAAATATAAGGCTGCCCTTTGTCAAGCCTTTTATCTTAAAAAAAATTAGTCTTTAGTGCAACATAGTAGATCCATTTTTATTTAATTGAGGTAAAGCAAGATTCCGAAGTTATCATCCTCAATTTTCGTGTTCTCTGTTCATTATAGATCAAGGAAAAAGGAAGCAGATATAGACTCGCTTCTTCAGTAAACAGAAAAGTTCAGTATTTATTACTATACAAGTCAATGGAGGTACAAACGAGTCATAATGGCTCGATCCTTTTTGGTGTCTACTTCTAAACCTTTATTGCCACATGTTTATCTAATATTAATACCATATACTGACAATCTATTCTTCTTCAAGATATATTAGTAATTTACTTCTTATTTTTTAGATTTCTTGTTGCAAAGATATTTAATTTGCTTCTGTAATTTTAAGCTGTGATAGTCAACATTGACTGAATAATTGTAAATGTGCAAGGTTCACCCATATTTCCTGAGTATGTCATGTATGTTAGATAGTTTTCAAAAACATTATTTATACATTCGTGTATGTCTATTGGATTTATTTATAATTGTAGACAATATATGTCTTTCTTGTGAAATAAACAAAAATACTAGTATACGATATAGATCTAGATATGCCAACTCAAATACTGTAAAGCACAAACCACAAATTTGGTATGTCTCAAAATATAAATATTTTACACTGGAACATGAACAAAAATAAATAGATTAACACATATCGGAAGTTGTTAAGTACTACAAAACACAATTTGTTTTAAATAATTACAGATTTAAGATTAAATGTTGATGTAAATTAAATAAATTAAATTAAATGTGTGGATTTAAAAGCTAATTAAAATCTCATGGAATGAAGAAACAGCATGAACACAAGTAAATGTCGATATGTGCAATATTTTTAAGTGAAAAAACTTGCATTATATCTAAACCAGCTAAACATCAAGATTGTGTACTTTCTCTGCAATCACACACCAGTTAGCATGGTCATAGAAAGACTGTTTTACATGCAAACATGGTATATACTTGACAATTAAATCAACCAATTCCCCTTCTTTAAATACATGATAATACCTCATACAGTTGGATTCAACTTGTTTGGTATCCCCATTGCTTGTTACTTTACTATCACAAGATTTCTTTGATGTGAATTTTAAACTGGAATCGTATTGATGATGATTTAACTTATTAGTTGTTACTGCATTGTATGCTGACATTACCAACTTTTGAGCTGACAGTAACTCTTGACTGGTTTCTGAAAGTTTTTCAACTACATGGTCACGATCTAAAGCTTCAGATAATTCCTTGTGAATGGAGCCTTGTAAATCTATGGGATAAGTACTGTCATGACGACTAGGGTGATGATGTTCTTGAGCATGATGATGATGATGAGCATAAAAGCCATTTCTTGGATAAACAGGTTTATGAGGTAATTTGTTTTGAATACTGGTTGTTTTGTTATTAGTAACTCTTCCTTTAGTATGTCTGTGCTGCAAGATTTCACTTGAACACGTTTTCTTTTCTGATGCTTTGTGGGTACCGTTTAAGCTGGTACAATGATTTACATGTGTTACATTTTTGTATATTGCACATTCAAACTGGTCGTATTGCACATTTGTATTCTGCATGTCATTCCTATAACTTGAATGTTTTTTATCACGCTTAGGCTTGATTGCACTCTGCCCATTAAAATTTGAGCAGACTGCAAAGTGTCCATTTAGATTAGCACCAATATCATTGCGTCCTTTAAAATTATTTCCACATTTCATATGAGACCAATTCTCTTGTATTTCAGCATTCACAGATTCAGTACTACATACTACTTTCTGAGGTATTTTTGTTGGTTTAACATTGCACCTACTGCTTCCTGGAAATTCTCGAACAGCGAAAACTTCATCATTATCACAGTCATTCATAAATAATTCAGTTTCTTTTGTAACAATAAAGTTAATGAGATCCTTGTAAGCTACATCTTTATCCATATCAAACTTCGCTTCTTTTGCTTCATTTTTTGTCCAATCATCGCATTCACGCAGATCTGTTTTATCATTGATTCCGAAGAATTTACGAAACGATCTAAAAAGTTTTCCAGAAATGCTTGAATTATTATAAGAGGACTCATTGGTTTTAGCGTTATTCTTTAAATCAGTTAAAACAGCCGACGATTTTACAACTTTCAACCTTTTATTGTCATTAAGTAGATCACAGTCCAAGTTATGAGAAGTTTTCAAAGTCAATCGAAGGTCATGACCTTTGTGATTTTTGTTACAGCAATAGTGCACGCCAGTACTGACACTACACATGGATTTGCTTTTATTTTCTAACTCTTTGTACACTGGTTTCTCGAAATCTTCATTTTTCAAATTCAGCCCGCATTCTGTAGGGGACTTACCCACCCTACATTGCTGGGTGTTATTCTGGCTCAGTTTCACATTAATTCTTTGGTTTTCAATATTATTGCTCATTACATTGTTATCTTTTATCACCAGATCTTCATTCGAAAATGAATTTGTTCGCAGCCAATCAGAAACCAGCTTGTTACCATGACCGTTGTTGGCGATATCAGTGGAACCATTGATTCCATTGTGGTTTAATCTGTTTTCTTTACTCCCATTAAGAAATACTTCCTCATCGGCAATCACTTTTTTGGGAATATTTTTATGGCACCCATTATTAGAATTCTGATAGTTTAACTGATGATACTTGATTCTGGTTGAAGTATTAACAATATTTTTCTTTGATTCTTCAATCAACTCTTCATCGTCGCTGGTTGATTTTGACAAATATCTTGACCTACATTTAACTTTTGTATATTTTCTATATAAACTGGGTTGCTTAGCATGGTAGCTCTGACCATTTTGATTTTGATTATTTTTATTCCCATCACCTTGGTTTGTGCAGGCCTGATTCTGAATAACAGATGAGTATTGTTCTTCTGGAAACAGTACAGTACTTGAATTGTTAACAGCTGCGGTTGATTCCCACATATTGAATGACTGTTGTGGTAGATGACTGAAGTTGTTTTCTGGATTTGAGCATAACGAGCATATAGCATCGGAGTCAATACTGGAATTATCATCTTCACTCAGAGAACTTGTACTGGAGTGTCTACTTCTACTGCCTGCAAATTAATTGATATCAGGTGGTTGCTTCAGGACATATTATAAAACGTTTCATCCATATTGTGAATTAGGAAATGTAAGATGCTGAGATTATGAATACATACAGGAAATCCACAATTGCTACAAAACAAACTGATATGACAAATTTTTGTTGTGATTTCAATTATACAGTACAAGTATTTGCTGGTATGACCAGAATACAATTGCAAATTTAATTGGATAAAGCTTAATATTCCGATCTTGTTCACAGTAAAAAATCGACCCTTCAGCTAGCCCGCAGCATATATAAACAAACATGAAGGCCAGTCATAGTAGGTTTCACACCGTACTCTAGTCGTACTCTGGCTGTCCTCTGTAAAATCGTTGATTTAAAAAAATACTGATACTTTAACACTAAAAAGACACTTGTTAACCTGATCTCTTTTTCTTTTCGTTGTGTGTTTGCCATGGCACCAGAACATCCTGTCCCTCAAACTATAATTACATAAATATTAAACAAGTATTAATCTTGTGTTCTGCAATTACCCGTATTTGACTGTTTGAATGTTGCTTTAAAAACAAAACGACTCTCAAGACTTTATACTACTGTAGTACACTAAATACTCATTATGAAGTTAGACTTTAAATTTTTAATAGTAACTAACAACTAGAGACATACTCTTTTGAAGCACCAAAGGTTTCTAAAGCAGAAGTTTTGTGTCATTAAATACTGATGATGAGCTGTGATAAACAAAGCTTTTTTACCTTCCGTCTTTTCTGTTCCAAGGCCCAAACATAAATCATCACTCTCCCTCCTGGTCTTAGCGTTCTTGCAAGTTCACGAATAGATTGTACACGTCTCTCTGTTGTTGAAAAATGATGTATCACACCAATAGATATAACTGCATCAAATATCTTGTCTCTGTAGGGTAAACAGAGATTGTCACATACAAGAACATGGTGGTGTTGGTCTTTCGCTATATTTATTAGAGGCGCGCAAACATCAGAGCCAAATTTATGAGTAAAGGGGTTAATACTTAAGTATTTTCCTGCTCCACACCCTACAACAGATAAAAAAGAAATTATACAAAAAGTTGAAAAGTAGTAAAAGTTTCTGTAGTGAAAAATAACCCCTTTTTTCAATAGATTAAATTATTAAATTCATAATAGCTAATTGTGCACAAAATTCTCAGTGAAAATTAGGTTTCTTTTATAAAATTAATTTTTACTTATGAAAGTTACATGCATTGAGCAGAATTGTGTTAAAAAAATGGCATTGATACAAGACTTCTGTCATACATTGCAACTTTATCTTAGATTTACTGTATCACAGTAAAGCTAAAAGAGCTCGGTACATACCAGTTGAATATGGGTACATGACAAGTATACACATCGCCAGCTCAAGTAAGTGACACTATATTTTGTTAAATTTACATGGTATATTCATATTTTTCAAGAAAATAAAGCTGGGGGAAGACTATTTGGTGCGTTTTCCTGCAATCTGGTGCATTCAGAGACTTTTTCTATGACATTCTGCGCTCCTTTTTATACATTTAAACATAAATTATTATTGTTAAGATTAATTAATTTAAAGAAAAAAAAATCAAATTTTATCCAAGAGGGACTGAGGTCAGTCTACATGCAAGGCTGCACATTCATCTTTTAAATATTTGTAGATTTTACCTAAACCTTCAGTATAAGTATTTTGAATTTATATTTTTTACTCTGTATTGAAATGGAGGTTTTATCATGTTAGCTTAGAATTATTAAAGAGGCATGCATTGTTATTGTACTGGTTAATAATAGACAATAAAATTAACATGTTTCGCTTTCTGTCATTTCTGTAACGTAATCGGTACATTTACTCCGGAAATTCTTCTGCAGGAAATTGTTTAAATCAGTCCAAATCAACCACTTCGATATTGTCCACCAATTGGGTGCTGGTTCTTCTTGAGAAAGGACATATAATTTAACAACTATTTTTGTTTTCAGCATACGTTTATTTTATTATTATTTTTTGGGAAGGGGGGGGCGTGCGCCTTCCACGCCCGCCCGTAAATCCGCCACTAGGTAGTTAAATTCAATATCTTCTAGGTAAGGCATGTGAACTATCTAGCACAGTATTACTGAACAGTAGCTTTTCCACTTTTAATTACTGAATGTATTGTAACAACCTAACTAATCTGACGTACAACATGCCCGGGGGTAATTGAAAAACTTGATATGGGTATGGGCCCCAGGTAAAAAACATTAACTCGTGGTAAAAATTGCTTTCCAAAATTATACCCCATGGTAAAAATTTACTTGCAAGAAACATACCCAAAACGTGCACTCCATGGTAAAAATTGCGGAAATAACTGTTCGTTTGGCAACTTTATGATCAACAGTATCAACAGAAAAAAATTTCAACAAATACATGTTTGGCAATTACTTATTTATTGAAAATATATACACCATGGTAAAAAGAAATGTTTGTAAAAAAACAACCATGGTAAAAATTGCAAAATAAACATGAAAAAGATACTCCAAAAACCGAGGCCGAAAAAAGAGACCAATGGGGTGGCACATATTATGTATGTATATTATATATATATGGGCGCAACGTAACGTGCACTCTCGGGTATAAACATGGCTGCCAGTCGGCCATAGTGATGGGCATAAAAATGTAAAGTGAATCAGGTCAAGGATATATATATATATATATATATATATATAGAGAGAGAGAGAGAGAAAGAGAGAGAGAGAGAGAGAGAGAGAGAGAGAGAGAGAGAGAGAGATTATTAATACCTTTCTCATTGCTAGAGAACAAACTCATGCTACACACCCGAGGTTATACAACTATTATATGTTATACACAATTATTTTAAGATTCTGAACCTAAGAATTATCAATATTTTTCACATCACTATAGAGAACAAACACATGTTACACAACCGTTGTGTTTCTCTTACAGTTGCAACTATTCATTATAGTTATACCTGCTTACATATTTTTTTTTAGTTGGCATTTAAGAACACATCAATAAAAATATGAAGACTATAAGAAAATATGAAAAAAACAAAATATTATCTCCTGAATAATGCAAGATGAAGACCGGAATTATTATTCTATCATTTTCTATATTTAGAGCCAATGTACCGTGACCAAGGAATATTCAAAAAAAACACCAGACTTCACATGTTTTTTATAACTTTATATAGCTTATTTCAAAAATTATTCTATTCAAGTTCTCTAGCGATGTGAAAGGTAGTCAATAACTCTTAGATAGTGGATCTTATAGTAAGTGTTTCTGAATTATGTTCCTTGACTTGTTGTCAATAAGTGGGAACTCTCATTAATTGTGGTTGCCTCTTCACGGTCTCACGATTCATGAATTAAGGACATTTATAGATTCTCAACAATAATACTGCCTGACACATGCAGATGCTGATGATTTATTCATAACATCGAGTAAGTTCACAATATAACAGTTATTTACTCTGACGTCAAACAAACTTGTTAAAAGAATGATAGGCTGCGTCAAATATACTTGTTTAAACAATGATAGACTGCTATGCAAATTTGTTTATATTTAACTAATCTTAAGAGTAAAATGAGTATTCCATTAGCTGTTAATATGCAGAACAATTATTAGAAAAATGAAAAGAAAAATTTAAGTTACATACTAGTTACAAGTATTAGCATATATTCAATAAACTAAGTATATAACTTTGAGCTGTATTCAGCAAACATGCTTGTTAATTTATATATTATAAGCAATTAATTATGTTGATGAGCACAATTCTAGGAATGTTGAGAAAGCATTTTATACAAAATACGTTAATTACTAACTTTTCTTCAGCTGTCATCACTCTATAAAACATAAACTGGGAGTAAGATCGTTGTAGCACAGCCGTTCTTCAATATACTGATTGTTAAAAATTGCAATTTTTTATACATTAAGACAAACTTGTTTCCATTGTTAAGGTCTGAGCTTATATTCTAATCCTGTTCATTTCCAGTAGAAAAAATATTAATAAATATAATATATGGTAAAAATCCAGAAACTGAAAGGCATCAATGCCTTATTTTATACCTTTCCTCAGGAAAATTCTCAAGAGTTATACTAGGAGGAAAGTGACCAATAGAGGAGATTTTAAGCAGTCGGTGCAATATGAGGTTCTGCTTACTACAATTAAAAAATAGGGTCAAAGAGGAGACTTTTAAATGTATTTCATCTGAATGATAACTTCTATTGATTTATCACTGATTTCTTGCAGCTAATATTCTGATTTTATATTGTGTCAAATATCTTTTCAATGTGTCGAGATATTACCAACCTGTCTACCTATCATTTAACATTTAAAAAGTATGAATGTTTGTAATATCTACCTGTGTATAGGCCCCACTGTTGTAGCAACTTATCTGACAGGTTTGTTTTTCAGAAGAAATAGATTTATTGTAAAAGAGATATATATTCCTAAGTGAAAATGAGTTATGTTCCTAATTTATCAATAATTTCCTACAAAATTTGGACAGTGATGTTTGTCGTAAAACAGTTCCCTCATAAAATAATAAAACAAAAAAAATCCCAATCAGTGAAAAACTGATTTTGCTAAAAAAATATGTAAAATTCCTGTTCAATTTTTTTGTATGATAATTGTGAATCTTCAACATGTAGTTTAACTTACTTTCACTTTGGAAAGGATTTTTGATGATATATTTGAAATAGTTATTTGGAATAATCAGTTCATTATAAATCTATCCATCCCCAGTAATCCATCAAGGAAAGGGTAGTAGTCAGCAAGCAAGACATAAATCTACATAACTTTCATGCTATACTTTCCATTTCATTGGTTTAAGGACGATCATTAACTAACATGAGGGTTTTTTTTTGTTGTCAGATTTTGTATCAAAAAATATTATTCTGATGAAAGTTTGCTGCTGTCGATTTTTTTATGTTAGTAATTTTGTAAATATTTTTTAATCTTAAAAAAAGATCAATGATATCAAATGTTGTGATTAAAAAAATGTTGAATTCTATCATTCTAGTTATTAATTTAATGCTGTCATACTTCCATCTAGTTATATCGTTAAAATAGCTACAAGCTTTTTTGTCATGGAAGCTTTTCTGGTTTGAAGATTGAAAACATTGTTTAACAAGCAGACAGTGAAATGTTACAATTAATCTGGTGATTTACTCAATCAAAATATATAAAGATATGGAATTCGGCTTTGTTTAAATGTAGTGCGTTATGTTGCGCAAAAGATTAATTTTTTGTGGATCTATGATTTTTACAACTGTTGTTAGACCATTTGATGTGTATGCTGTGCAAAAGTACTTATGATGCATGAAAAGAAAATAATGTATTCAACCTCATGAAAATAAAATGCGGACTTTTTTCCTCATCTATGTTCCAGGATTTTTTCAAAAATTAACAGCCAAATCAGTTAATGATCATCCTTAAAGAAAATACTGATATAATGACACACAGTAGAACATTACATCATTATTGTTGCTTCAGATTAAGAAAGGTTTGCTAACTTGTGTAAACATTACATTTATGGCTTATTTACTCTTTTTTTCTTTAATTTTACATACCAACATCAGCAACCAAAGAACCAATTTCCATAGTGAGCAAAAATTCCTTAACAAGAGGCCAGGCTTTATAACGCTTATCACTAAAATGGGGAGCCATTTTGTTGTAAACATCACGGACATAAGTTTTTTCAAGCTTTTCTGACTCTGCTTCACGAAGCTTTTGAAGGTCAGCTTCTGTCATCTGTAAGAATAATGATTTTATTATTAGCCATGTACATTTATACTTTCTATTGTTATCAATGTAGCTGAAACGACACTTTTCCATAAGCTTTGAAGAGATGAAGGTATGGCAAAATATAATCTAAAAATTTGAATATATCCAAATGTAATAAAATTTCAGAAACTATAGAACAAAAATTTCAAGCTACCAAATAACAATTTGACATTTTTATCAAAACATATTTGATTTAATTTTTCATAAATTTACTTAATACCCTTTTTATCCTTTTCAAGGATTTTGCCGCCTCTTGGTTTAGTTTTTCATTCAATATCAGCTGTCAAGCAGCATCTGAGATTATCTTTTGATTTTTTCTGGAGAAGACTAAAGTCTACAAGACAGATTAACCATTATTCAGAACTTACAAAATAAAACAATGCATGTTTTTTACTTATTATTGGATGTAGATACAAGTAGTGATAATGATCAATATAGCCATTTGGGAGAACAGATTTAAAGAACATCATGCCTCGATCTAGCCAACAATGTCGAAGCCATTAGGAAAAACAAGTTTTAGTTTAAGGAGTGCAACATTCTTTTAAGTTTTCTGAATGCGTTATTGTGTACCTGCTACAGAAAAGTATAATTGCAATAAAATCACCTACTGTAGCTGTGTTCTACCTTAAAATAGCTAACAGGTATCTTAATAGCTTTAAAATGAAACTGTTCTTAATTTATGGCATTTCTTAACAGACAGCTTTAAAGATATCTCTAGCCTTGTGTGAAACATAAACTTTTAGTAGAAATCAGCAAAAACCAAATTCTTCTTATCCAGTATAAGTAGATCACCATAAACACCTTAAAAAATCCTAATGTCATATTATCAACAAATAATTGTAAAGATTGAGAAAGAGGGTATGAATTAAGAGAACGTACCATAATGTGCAAAAAATGGGATGTATGAATATTATAAGATTATAATAATCTGTTGTCAACAACAGCCATCTTCTGGAGAATTGAGTAAATTACTATGTGCAACTAAATAAATATCAATAAAATGTATTGAATTTTATGACAGAAAAAATAATACATGCTGAAAGAATTCTATGTTTGAAATCCAAATAGTCCACGAAATGTCAAACTTCTTGGAACCAAGTAAGAATTTGACTGCACTTCTATATTCCTGCCATTTTATTCATATCGACATGCAAGTCAAAGTTCCTTTTTTTCTTAAACAACATGATACATTTAATCTCACTCAGCTAATTGCTTTTCATCTAATACATTACCATAAAATAAGAAACAATTGGGCTATAAATAAATGTTGTGACATCAAATACACATAAAAGATAATCAATGTTTTGCTATTTCTACAACGCTAAACTGCTCAGAAAAACATTCTCTGCTTTTTATAAGCAATAGCAACGCATAATGAAAGTTGTTATTCACCTTTATTAAATAATACCGTCACAGTATAAATCCATCCGTTAGTGTTCCGTACCTTCTCAACTAATGTCTGAGCTTATAGCCATAGTCAATTTTTGTTTATTATCTCGAACAGCAGAAGAACAATATAAATACAGTACCTTTATTTCTATACAAAGTCACGAAAGTCTTGATACCAATCAAATTGTAGCTTACAATAATAGGTATAATAGTGGACTAAGCGGGTAGGGAGTCGATCACACATTTTTTCCTGCAAGAGTTTATCTACAGTCCAAGCAAAAAGCAAGCTCCCCGAAGATACCTATTCAGAATAGACATGGTAGCTAGCAATGATAGATGACAGAGAGAAATTAAGGCTTATCTCGGTGGGCAAAGTCGGGTCAAAAGTTTAATGACGTAATTATTTTGCTCTTGCTAAATTGAAGGAAGAATAATAACAATTGACTATGGTTATAAGCCCAGATGTTAGTTGAGAAGGTACGGAACACTAACAGATGGATTTTTCTAGTTAATACTAGAGGTACTACCATAACAGTGGCATAGACAATTCTCTCGGTATTTAACGGACATAGTTTGTGTATTTGCCTCCTATAAATGACGGTTACCTTCTCACGGCTCTATATTTTTATCAGTATCTACTTTAATACAAGTTTACCAAAAAAGTAGCTGTTTCCAGGGATTCGAGGATTAAAGGAAACATACTTTAAATAGTAAAAATTAAATGACAAAAATTTAAACTGTCAAAGCATATACTGCAATTTCTTAAAAATCAAACCTCTTGCAAGTGATGTACCGGGATGTACCATATATGCAACATACTTGTTTGGGTGCCTCTCACACACTATACCTTGGTGACAGATTTTGGAGAGTTACATACATGATACTTTTACTTGATATATATCGTAAATACTACATTAACATGAAAACATACACGTACTAAGCTAAATAAATATTTACAGTACAACATATTCATTTCCTACACCAAGTGGCACCGACTATATAAAATATATAGACTTTCAAATTAGAAAAAAAAACTAAACGATTATCAATTAAACAGGAAACAAAATACATGCTATTGGATGTTATTAAGAATTGTGCCCACAGAACATTTGACGACAACGCCCATGTTTCTCCCCATTTTTTGTATTCTATTGCAGGTACTGTACAAATAACAATCATGTTTATGATCATGTTGGAAATTAATTTATTCCTTTTTTCATAAAATTATGAGAAAGTCACTCTGTAAGGCCACACCAAAATGATAACTTTAATTGTTCAACATGGAAAGGCCCTCAAACACTGAGTATAGGTAGATCGAGCTGTTTTTTATTTAAAAAAAGTGTTTCACAGATGAATTGACCTTAAAAACTGAGTTGCAGGTTTTTTTTAGTGTTTTCTTTCTCCAGTTACCTGATGTAAGAAGAAATCCTGATTAGTTAACAGGAAAAGCAAACAATCTAGCCCGGCAGGCTAATTACACACTGAATATTAAGCAGAGGGACAATCTAGCCCGGCAGGCTAATTACACACTGAATATTAAGCAGAGGGACAATCTAGCCCGGCAGGCTAACACACTGAATATTAAGCAGAGGTGCTGCATGATGTATGCCTGCAAAGCTGTACCACACAAGTATCTTTGATCAATATTCAAAATTGACATAGCAAAGTTCAACCTATAGATGTATATATTTTAAAATCTACATTTTGTTAACTGCAATTAACCCAAGGCAATTTAATCTAAGATTTTCATTTTTAATTAAAGTTTTGTGTTACATTTAGTACTAGCTGCTAGTTGTCACAAAATGTAATAGATGATGCAACGGATAATTCTCAAAATCCCAAAATAGAAGTTTTTTACTGCTTACTGCCTATAGGGAGTTTTCATATTTTGAGTAAAATATGGGTAACAAGTGTCAGTGACAAAACTAAGAACCCTGCAGGTACTTTAAAATTAGAACAGCTGTAATATTGCAAATTAATTGCAATTTTGTGATAATGCAGGCAATTACATCCACTGTGCCTCATACTGAAAACAGGAGACAACAATAAAACAGGTTCTGTTCTCTACCATCAGGCTTTCTATCATATTACCCAGTAGCCTTAAATATAGTTGGTACTATATTTAAGGTCTACCTAATACTATATAGCATATAAAAATTTCATAACTTTATAACTTAATGCTTTAATTATTGAATAAAAATGTAATATTAATGTGACTCCTTTTTCTACCACCTCTGCGTCACTTTTTCTGATTTGACTACATTTTTAACTCATCCGTCTGTTTCTCTGGTTTCCTGACATCTAGGTTAAAGCATATATTACAAATTAAACATAATTCTCATCATGTTCATTGTCACCACTCTTTTTCTTGATTTTCGTAATAAATTAATATCTGAAAATTTACACACATTTCTTTTTCCCAGAATTTGCTATTCTAAAATTCATTCATATTAAATTTACATCAGCAAAACAATTACTGGAAAAAGTTTAACTATATTTAGCTGTATGAAATTAAGAAAATTAATTTAAAAGTACTACATATAAAACATATATATTGAAAATATGATAAAAATTACGCAAATGAGATATCAAACATTACTTACCTACTTTTCTATTCTATATCGACAAAAGATCTCACATCTTCTTTTTAACATTTATCTATCATCATTACTTTCTTGTCCGTTTGTTTCACAACTACTGCAGAAAATAGTAAAATAGCTCTCTTGAGTTGAACATCACAAAGAAGCCAAGTAGTTCTTAGGAAAAATTGTTAATTTCCACCATACTATACTAAGACAAGGAAATTGATATACTTTGACTGTATACAATATGAAATCTCTGCATCAGAAAACAGGATACCACACAATGTTCTATAAATATTATATCAATAATTATACATTGGTAGCATAAAACTAAGGTTTGTTACCATACTTTTAGACGGGGATGTACAGCTCAAACTCAAAATATCCACCCATTTTTAGGGACATTTATGTGAAAAGTAAATCCATTTTTAGGGATTTATCAGTGAAAATGTGACCCATTTGGGTGGCACACTTCCCGTATTCATCATATAAGTAAGTGCCCCCCTGGATTTGTTATCCACAATGTAATAATAATAATGGATTTGTCCAAATCATTGACAATAATTTACTTCACTGATAAAAGCTATTAAATAATATAATTATGATAAACATTCACTGTTCATACAGATCAAAATTTTATACACTCAACATACTGTAATTGCAAATATTCATAAAGAATAAAATGATACTCTTGCACTGTACTTATTAGATAAGTTTTTACATATAACGTGACCACTATTGTTTTAAACTTTTACAAATATTACTATAATGTAGTAGGGTTTACTCCTACTACAAACTAACATAGAGGCTACCCTTATATATACAGTTACCCAATAGTTACACTACCAAAATAATTATTGATACTTACAAGATCCACTCCTTGATCTATGTTAGGAATAATCTACTGCATTGAAAATTTCTTTACCTTATAAAATTAGTGTTAACAAGACTGAAGGTAACATATTTGTTCAAGCCATCATTTGTTACACAAAAAAAAGATACACAAATATAGGGTAAGAGATGTAAAATATTGATTTATAGGGAGTTTATAGTATAAAACCATAAGCAAATTCATTAACATTATAACCACAGTTTTCTGGAATTTGAGATTAGTACAAATTTACTTTATTGTTAATAATCATAACCATGTAGCTATCCAGCTGAATATAAAATTTAAAACTGAACAAATTCAGTTTGCTTTCTGCTTGGATGACAGAAAATAATATTAAGATGAATAAAATAAAGAAACATTCAATATAGTATTACAGCATAAATCATAGATTGGGCTCAGTCTGAAACTGATGCTTTTCTACTCAAATTGTCCAAAATGATAATAAATTATAATTTTTTCAACATGTAATATTTAGTCAAATTAAAATAGAAGTAATTTGGATAAAAAAGGGGTCCAAAACTCAAACTTTACATATTTCTAGTTTCATTGCTAAAAATGATTAATTTATTGATAGTACTGTAATGTTATAAATGGATAAAGAGTAAAATTGTGATCTAGCAAAATATTACATCCTCACATAATTAATCCTTCTTAGCCACGTATGCTCTTGGACAAGTTAACTGTAAGCATGTAACTGGACAACTATTACAAATTCAAACAGGAGTAGGTATGTTAGCAGAAATTAATGAAAGAATCTGATCACTGCCCCCCTCCCCCCCCCCCATTGTATTGAAGTTGGAATGGCTTGTAATGTTTGTATAAATTTGTTTGTGCCTTGTCAAATTAATAGATGACACAAAATTTAGAAACAAATAATTGGATATAACTATAATTAACAGCCATGCATCTTAATCATTGTCTTATATAACTCATAATGTTGTAACATACTGTAATATTAATAAATAATCAATATTTACTTTGATAGCTCACATATAATATAAAATATATGCTATAAATTGAAATATATAATCAGATCAAACATAAGATTCAAGCAATAAATCTTTAATGACACTGATTCCATTTTATTGTTTTAGTTGTAGTCAAAATTTCCTATATTAAATGAATTAAAAATACTAAAGAAAATCTTTCATATCATTAGTTAAATGTTTATTTTGACCTGATTTTGATAGAGTTCAATGTGGTAAAACTCAGTCGGATTTTATTGAGCTCAATCATAATGACAAGAAGTGTTGGAAGTGTGTACCCCATGGTCAACAGAAAAAAAATTCAAGAAATATACCATTGGTAATTAATTATTTATTAAAAATATATAATAAAGATATTTGCAAAAAACACACAGGTAGTAAAAATTGTCCAATAAACAAGAAAAAGATATCCCATAGTAAAAACCGAGGCTGAAAAAATGGGGCCCATGGGGCAACGCATATATACAGTCAATATGAATGAGTTTCCTCCCCACCAGGTTATAATGTACTTAATAAATGCACTATCACTTTAACCAAGATATTTGATTTATTATATAATTACTGTAGGGATATATAATATCCCTACAGATATGTTCCGGCTACAATCTTCTCCACTTATTTATATGAATATAATATTATATTAAAACCTGGTTAAACCTGCATGAAGGATTATAAACATGGGGGTATTCTGACATTCAAAGTCACTTTTTTCAGCTCCGGCATTTAACACATGGTATGTTTTTCACAGTTTGCAAAGCCTTATTTACCGCAAGGTATACTTTTCTTGTTTGACAATTAAGTACTGCCACATTTTCAAAAAATACTCTACCATAATGGCCATTTCTTGGAAAACACAATTACGACAGGTATGATAAATTAAGGTCTGTAAAGTTTCACATATTTTTTAATTAATATCTACCACAGGGTATATAATTTATAAGTAAATTTAGGATGGTATATATTTTGGGGGAACTGTTTACAACAGGGTATGCCTTAAATTTTGTATTACCACAGGGTATTTTTTGGTAAGCTTTATTTATCACAGGGTCAGAATTTTTTAGCCTGGGCTGCACACCACCACAACATTTTTGGGAGGTAGAGAGCCATACAAATTAATAACCTTTACTACAAAACAAATGTGCTAAAAGTGACCAATCATTAACAAATTTAAAATGTGGAATAAATGGAGATAATATTGGTTGGGAAAAACAAAAGACATATAATTATTTCATAATCTAAAAATAAGACAATCTGTGTGGGTCTAATTACCTCAACAAAAGTAATTACTGAATGTTACTTAGCAACTATTTTGTGCTAATGACAACTTTATGATTGATTGCTCTGGTTACACAACATTTCCCATATATCAATTTTGTTAACATCTTGAAGAAACAATGAATTAATTAAACAATGGATGCATATATATATATATATGTATGTGTGTGTGTGTGTGTGTGTGTATGTATGTGTGTATGTATGTAATGTATGTAATGTATGTATGTATGTATGTATGTATGTATGTATGTATGTATGTATGTATGTAG
>JAOXYB010015654.1:4004-19459 GCA_028565635.1 Phoronis ovalis | reverse complement strand
GTTCATAGTCCATGGTCATTGCTTCACTGGAGATTCCGTTCCAGAGCATTGCTCCGTAGTGAGATATAGAGTTTGATGTTGTATGTTGTAGCTGTCCTTATGCTTGTTTATAAAAACATAGTGATTAGCTGTTTAATAGTGTTTATTCGCCTGTTTATTACTTCTAATCATTTCTTTTGAATGCCCTCCCTGTATAAAGTTAAATCCAATTAAACTATTTAACATGTAAATAGCTTTTCCCTAGATATACAGCTTTGGAGTCTCCTGCTGTCAAAATGTTGCTGAAATCTTAGTAAATTAATCAGCAAATAAATTTGTTGCAAAAATGTGTTTATAATAATATTTATTTATATCTTCAGATTAGAGCAGCCTTTCTTTGGTGGCACTGCAAAGTGGGAAGATGAACCTGACTATTACAATCAGGTGCATGGAGCCCAAGCAGGCCCACCTCCCGTGCCCCCACTACCGGGAGAATACTCTGCTCCTCACTGCAACTTACCAGTAAGTTTGGCACAAACTATTTTAATTTTATGAAGGATAGTGACATGTCATCTCCGAACACATTCTGGACGAAGGAACGTACTCGGTGAGAATATTCCCTTGGCACTGATTGCGAAGGTGATGACATGTTGGAGACGTTTCAATGTCACAGTTTTTTTCTCAACTGATAAACGTTGAAGAGAAATAGATTAAATTTGCAGTTTTCTACAACATATGACTTAAAATTGAATTGGACTGTTACAATTTTTCATGCTAGAGTTAAGCTACTTAAAATGCAGTTTCATCCAGTTAAGTATCAACTCTTGTGTAGTAATACTAATGATGTACAATATTTGTATACCCTGATGATTCCATATTAAAACAGAACTTTAAAACTTGATAATACATGAAGTAAATCAAATATTTAGCTTTAAACACAAACAAGTTTCTTCACTTGAAAACTGAATAATAGAGATTATTAAAAGATAATATTGAAAGATATGAACTATAACTGCAGGTAACCAACTGATTGCACACATGTTAATTAGAATAAGAATTCAAAAGAATACTTTAATATTTTCAAGGTCAGTGATGGAGTTTACTCATCAATTAAAAATAAACAGTTAAATGGTGCAGTTGCGGGGGCGACTGCTGAACCAACGATTTACGACAACAAAGAAGGACTCCTAGTGGATTTGTCAGAAGTCAGTGATGGCAACTTATATGATGAGCCTAGCAACAGAGGTATGCTGGGACACTTGAATTTGTTAACATCGCTCGATGTTACATATCACTAGAAGACATCTTATCTACACACAGCAAGCCATTAAATCTTTAGTTTAAAATATTCAGTTGGAGCTCTAGAGGGAGCTGATGTTGCACAAATCAATCTGTTAACAGGTATTAATAAATAATTTAAAGGAGTATTTGATTGATAGATGCCTAACCACTCAGGATTCTCAATGGTAAATGTGAATACATATGTCAGTAGTATACATTCCTTCTTTGCAACTTGCAGCAGCAGTAGGAGGCGTAGAACCTCCTGTGTCTATTTACGACAATCCAGAACATGCACTTAGTGACCTAGCCTCCAGATTTGATGATGTTGTATATGACAATAAAAATAATGCAGAGAAAGAACAAGTTGGATTTGACATGAGTAAGTAGTGATAAGCTGTCATGATTACTTATTTTCTGAATGTTTGATCCCAAAACGAAGTACATTGTACACTACGACATATCAATTGTCCTGAAGGACATCAATTAAATTTCTTGAAATTTTTCAGAACCTGTCAGTACCACTGTTTCAACAGAGTCCCATAATTCTCCTGCACCTGCTATCCCTCCATTACCTACATCACAGCACGATAGCATGACACAACCTATGCCAACTAGTGGTAATGAGAATCCGGACTACCCAACCTCACCAGATTCTGAAGAATGGTTCCATGGCAAGATTTCTAGGAAAGAGGTTAGAACAGTATTATATATAATTTGATATCTAAGGTTTGGTTGTCATTATGATTTTTTTGTTCTCATAACTGCTATCGGAATTATATCACCTAAAAGTTTTAGCTGATCTTTATCATGTCTTGACACACTCTTCTTGTCTAAAAGTTTTCACTTTCGAAGTAAAAAAAGATTTGCACAGTAATGCTATCAGTGCGAGTGTAATATTCAGCAGATACAATTAAAATAGAGATGACTTCAAAGGGAGAAACAATATAAAGATTAAAAGGGAAAACTTACTTCAAAAACAGAAGTGACAGGATTGTATTACAAAATAGTACACCCAAAATAACTTGTAAATACTTTGAAATTCCCCTTTCTGTTCCAGGTTGATCAGCTATTGAAGAATGATGGTGATTTCTTAGTGAGAGAGAGCAGCAGCTGTGTTGGACAGTATATTCTCAGTGGTAGAAAGAACGGCCATGTTAAACATTTATTACTGGTTGATCCAGAGGGTGTAGTAAGTATAGGTTGATTTTGTGATTGGGATTCAGTCCCTGCAGCTAATTGTGACTAACCTCCAGGTTTCACCACTAGAGAGATGTGTGGTCAAGCCATTTTTTTTATGTGTAAATAAAGGGATGCCTTCCCACTGTAAAATAATTGATTTTGCTTAAAATGGTCTCCAAATTTAAAAAGAAATTATCTGGAAAAATAAACTGATATTACGTAGTGATTTCTAAACAAAATTTGCAGAATGTTACTGAATGTTAACTTCTGTGGATGAGACTTGAATGCGGCGCAGTAGTTGGTAATTTAAGGCTAAGCTAGACCTTCCTGACTGTTTTAAATAAAAATTCGAGAAATATCCGTAAAACACTTTTTTCACACAAACTAAATATTTTCTGAAACTTGAACATTCAGGCTAAGTTATAGATCAATTTTCAGACTTGTCAGTGCAATACTTGAAATTCAATTAGCATTTAATGATACCTCATAAAAATCATTAGGTACATCCTGGCTACTGGAAAACCTGGTGGACCAAAATTCCTGCTAACTACATTGTAGAAAAGTAAATGATACTCTAATAATTTGTTTTGGAGCATTTTTGCATCGCACCAGTACTTTTGGTTATATACTGAATTTAGATTTTCGGCAAATAAAAAATGAAGCTTTTCTTAAACATTTATTAATAATTCTAAGATTATTCATGGCATTTACAATTAGATCATAACAAATAAAGATATATCTGTTGTGGTGAAGTATGCTAAATTTCTGTCAATCCATAGAACATGTCACCAAAAATCTTTGCAGCAAAATTAGAAGTTGCTATCCCTATACTGACAACCAAAATGTAGTGTTTCTTATTGAAACTTTTTTGCTATAAACCTACTGCGGTGTAAAGCGCCAACCACTGACTCTGTATTTGATATTTTCAGGTTCGAACAAAAGATCGTACTTTCGGCTGTGTTAGCCATCTTGTTGACTTCCACATGACCAACAGTGTGCCAATCATCTCACAGGAAAGTGAACTGTTTCTTCTGAATCCTGTCTCGCCTTCCTGCTAACATTAGCCGCACAAGAAATGGGACCATTGAATTTTCAAGGCTGATATAATCAGCATTTTTTGTTCATACTTGTCTTTATCAGTTAAATTGAAACAACTTTGAGAGGTTGAGGTATAATTGAAATTTTGAGAAACTATTTTTAACAAACTCTTAATATAGTCATGTTAATTGTGGAGAATTTTTACTTGATAAAGCTTAAATATATTGTTGAGTGTTCTTTGTTGTTATAATGTGCTATGATATTTGATTTGTTTATCATGTGTAAAGTATCCACCAGTTGGGTGCGACCATTTTTGGAGGTGCTTTTTCTGTTGCCCATATGCGCAATAATGTTTGTGATCTAGTATATGGGTGCATAAAACTAGTAAAGATTTGTAAATATGTTGACAACTGCTTTGAGCTTTAGGGAATACATTTTATTATTATATTTCCTCAATTATGCCGGCAATACCATTCACTAGAGGGCTCCTGTTGTTGTGAATTCTTAGAGGCACTTTATATACTGGAGAACAACTGTTATATCTAGTTAATTCTTCAATCTTTTTTTTGCTATTTTGTATTCAAGTAGAAGAATCTACTTTTTTTCATTTTTTGTTGTATGTCATATTGATTGCAGGTTGTGAATTACTTGAGCTGTATTAGGTCTTGTGGTGATCTCGCCCTACTAATAAAGATTACATACGGGTATGCCAGGCACCAAAAAAAATTGATAAATGCCTACCGCAGGAGACAAATTTTGAAAAATACTTACCTCGAAACGAAAATCATCAAAAAACGAATATAAGGAAAAATATCTGAAATAATCCCCTGCAGTGATATCATATTCAACATTTAAACCAGGTACTAGCTATTTCAGTATGGTAGGGAAATCAAGTGGAAAAAGTTGTTTTATTAAAATTGTTAAAAAATATACCCCTTAAACCGGAGAGATAGATCTTAAGTTATGGCACCAGTTGGCAGACCCTTGACCCAGACAAGGTAAAATAAATAGTAAAAAAAGCACTCTTTGAAACGGATGCCGTGCTGAAAAATAGACCCCTTGAACACCTGGCATTCCCGTCATTCCTCTATTGAGTGACCTCCGGTGATCTCATCCCGGAGAATTTTGATAAGTTGATGTATTTACTAGTTGAAAATTAATTTCATCTTTGTGAGCTTTGATAAATAGTTAATATATTTACTGTGGAAATTAAATTAAACTATTTCATTATTAAGAACTTGTACTAACAGCAAATCCGGTATCTATGTCAGTAAATGACGGGGTTTAATTTGTTGGCCAGATTTGAATCCATCTCTGAGGTGGATACAAATTTATTTGAAGGTTAATTTTAATTGAGGAATGTTTGATAGTATTTATTGTCAACATTTTATGCTGAAGTATTTAACGCTTTTGACAATCTGATAATTGCTTAGATTCAGTATAATTTCTTGTGTCGTATATTCATTTATAAAGGATATAAAACTTTCTTCCTGCTAACAATTAAGCCTACCATCACAAGGTTATTTAAAAGTCTGAACTTTGTGTTGTTTGTGCTTAAATATCTTGTTGAGAATATTGATAGTTTATAACAAAATTTTTAATTATACGGAATATTTTATATATAATAGTAACTTTGAATTGACATGATGGCGAAATTTTGAAAATTTTAAAATTTCTACTCAACAGACTTCTAGTATTTTATGGAAAATTATAATAACATGCACACAGATGTGTAAAACAGTAGTATTTTTATATTGGCCTTATTAATTTCATGTACAATAGTCTAATTGTATACACTAAGGGTGTAGGGAAACAAACCTAGTTGATCACACAATCCACCACGTTTTGTTAATCAATCCCATGGGTCTTTGCACATTCACATTATTCATTCATAAATGCAAGGAATTGTGGGATTGATTGGGGTTGTTTTAAATTCTTGTCTATTACCAGCATGTGTTCCCTACATTTTACTACTGTTTGCAATGGAGTATGACTCCTTGGTAGTATGTAGTACTACATGTCCCTAACCAAGAATGATTGATTGATATATTCAGCTGTATATGACATAATATTAGATGATACGACAGGGT
Organism: Phoronis ovalis; assembly: GCA_028565635.1. Classification (NCBI taxonomy): domain Eukaryota; kingdom Metazoa; phylum Phoronida; family Phoronidae; genus Phoronis; species Phoronis ovalis. The sequence goes on along the minus strand of JAOXYB010015654.1, from coordinate 13,892 downwards.
CGCATCTTGGTGCAAATGGTAGTAATAACAATCGTGTTCATGTATATTGTACATTGTATGCAAATGTCTATTTTGAGGGTGTGGTGATCTCTTGGTGTATGGAACATTCGGGGATGTGCCGCTGGCTCTGGCTACCTGTTTTATTATTTGTTCATCGTATCAGTAATATACTTACTTAAATAGGATGTAACTTGCACTGTCGTGCTTGCAAGCCACATGCACTTATGTATGAAATACTAGTGTATTCAGCTGAATAGTACTTTATGATAATTGTTAATTATTTTAAAAGAATGACCAACAATTATTGAATGTAAAAAAAGTAATTTCTGTCATTACATTTGTTGACTCTTATATATCTTCAATTTATCCAAGGGTCAGATATCTAGTGAATCATGTAGTACACATAATTTTCTGGAAAAGCAGATATGTGAAGAAAGAAGTAGTTGAGATTTTGAAATGTTGTTTTATTTGCCAATAAAGTCAAACAAATGAATCTACTTGTTAGTTCTCTCCCAAACTAGAGTAAATTATCGTCAATATCAACCGTAAGGTGGCACTGCTTTCCTTACGAAACAAGCTCTTGGGAAGTTTGCTAACTCTATTGGACCAAATCACTAATAGATAATTTATTACTCCGCACCAACAGAAGACTACGAGTCTACGAGACATCATTTACATGACACTCAACTATGAACATGGTGTTGTATTTAAAACGGTTGTCAACATTATTATTGCCGTTTTACGCTCGTGATTCTGGTGTTAGGTGGACTAATTTAAGTTGTCGTGCTAATTTGTTTTAGGATTCCTACTCACCGTACTTCTTTCGCCCTTTTCCTCACCGGCCATTTTAGAAGGTTCCACGTGTAGTGCAACGGCCGTAATAAAATAATAAAAATGGTAAATATCTTTTATTAGAATAATATTTAGATACATTTCTATTTAAAGGAGTGTTTTGTCAAACCTTAACGCAAGATTACCAATGCCTAAAATCAAAAATTTTAACCAAAACGTTTAATTTCAAATCGGTAAGTGTCGATTCGAGAACATCTAGTCTACTTTTGCAGCATACCATCTAATTGCAGTTTGTAATGTTAGCTGATTCACCCACTCACGGCATAATAATTTACAATATAACCATTCTTGTGCATTTAGTAATATCCCACAGAGCTGGCTGTAATACTACACGTCAATTGTGATGTACGAGTATTGCCAGTCACTTCTATTTTTAACGGTTGGTTTTGTATTAAACTTAAAGTGGCTTTACTGCTAATGCTAATTTGGCCCTTGTATTTTCAGGCAGCCCGACCCTTGATCTCTGTGTACTCAGAGAAGAATGAAGTCTCTGACAAAAATGTTACTCTTCCTGCTGTATTCAGAGCTCCTATCAGACCTGATATTGTCAGCTTTGTGCATGCACAGATGAAGATGAACAGCAGACAGCCATACGCTGTCAGTAAAGAAGCAGGTCAGTGGATAATTCTGAGTGATAAAGACCGTTCTCTTTAATTTGGTTGTCTGAATCTTAAATCAAGCAAGACAGAAGTTGCATGTTCTGAGTAGAGGAAAAGGGTATGATGATATATAACAAATTAATTATACCAATTTATTTTTAGGTCACCAGACATCAGCTGAGTCTTGGGGTACAGGACGTGCTGTAGCTCGTATTCCACGTGTACGCGGTGGCGGTACCCACCGTTCAGGCCAGGGTGCATTCGGTAACATGTGTCGTGGAGGTCGTATGTTCTCACCAACAAAAACCTGGAGACGCTGGCATCGCAGAATTAACATCAATCAAAGACGTTACGCTATGTGCTCAGCTATTGCTGCAACTGGAATCCCAGCTCTGGTCATGTCTAAAGGTATAAACATTCTTTCAGTCTAGTGCTTATCAGCAGCAAAATATATGACATTTTGCCAATATGAAGAATCTGAACTAAAAGGCAAATCCTTCATAAATGACACAATATTATACGAATTATGTTAATTTTATTTGTTAATATAGCTCAGTTGAAGTTCGGGAAGAATTGTAGTTAAGCTCAAAACCTTTGCCTATTGTTAAAATTACTGCAAACACAAAAAATATTGTTTTTAAGTGTAAGAGGATAGCCTTAGCTACGTTTAGAGCATGTAGAAATGCTACAGTGAGAAGTGATGAGCTTCATACTTCATGGTCCGTGTTTCTGAGCCTTGAATGATTTTGTAGAAGTTCTGATCTTGTACCAGTCCATTTGTTCTCCTGTGTTTTGTTAGAACATCTCAGCAAGTTTTCACCATTACAAACAAGTACAAGCTTGTGTAAGCTTGTTCAATTATGGATGTCACAACAAAGCATGAGTAAGCTTATAAAATTATGGTGGTATCTGCTTCTGTAGGATTATTTCTTGATGTATGGTTTTCATTTTTCAGGTCATCGCATTGAGCAGCTCCCTGAAGTGCCTCTCGTTTTGTCTGATAAAGTAGAGGAATACAAGAAAACAAAAGAAGCAGTTTCTTTGTTAAAAACATTCAAAGCTTGGACGGATATTCAAAAGGTAACACCTTCATGTCTACAACAGTTCTGAAATGACAGGGATTAAAACAGGCGAATTATAAAAACATACACATAAAAATTATTTAAATTAGTGAAGAATAAAGCTTTCATATAAATAAATTGACTGAAAAATGACACAGATATGATGAGCTTCATACTTCATTGGTCCGTGTTTCTGACTATTGCTTGATTGTAAGGAAGTTCTGATCTTTGTATATTCAATACACTTGCACTTTGCATCTCTTCTAGATGGAGATGTTATCGGTAGCGGTACTGAAATCCAGGGGTCACTGAATTATGAAGATGATTTCTATTATATATGCTGGATTTTGTAGATAACATCAGAAGTCGCCTTTGCACATTACTACATAATGTGCTAACTGAAAGCAGAACAGTCCTATCTGTCTCATCAGTAAATCGACCTATAAATAACTAGCAAAACTGGAATTAAAATTCCCTATCTTTTTGCACATGTATAGAAACATTTAGAGTATGTTCATTTGTAATTGTACTGTTACTTTTAGGTTTACAAATCGAAACGATTCCGTGCTGGTAAGGGTAAAATGCGTAACCGTCGCCGTATTCAAAGACGGGGACCTCTGATAATATACAACCAAGACAATGGTATAACAAGGGCTTTCAGAAATATACCAGGCTAGTACACCCTTTCTTTTCCAGTAGTGTTTTCTGGTGGTCTCATCAATGGGAGTTTTTTAGGTTATGTTTGAATAAAATAATGAATACGTTGGTGATTTACTTGAGACATGATGAGCTGTACTTTCGGTCCGTGTTTCTGAATACTATGACGAGTAAAGTTCTGATCTCAGCAGGAGAAGAATCGTGTAGGCAATAAAGGTAATGAGTGACTTGTAAACTGCAGTTTGCAGAGTTTTGATGCTAACTGCTGTTCTGTGTTTTACTGCCTATTTAGTTGGCAACAAGCTGCAAGGACCAGTTTTGATATCAAATTGGTAATTTATTCTGTAGCCATTTTAACAATTTTGCCTGTATAAATTGGTTGTACAAGAGCAATTGATATTCGGCACACTATCCCTTTTTGGCTTTTTAAAAAACATGTCTATATTTTTTTCAACTTTGAAGTTTATGCAATATAAGAAAAGTTGCAGCCAAATGTACGAGTTGTAACAATGCATATTTGACTTCAGGTATCACCCTCATCAATGTGAATCGTCTTAATCTGTTGAAGATTGCACCAGGAGGTCATGTAGGTCGTTTCTGTATATGGACAGAATCCGCCTTCAAAAAATTAGATGCTTTATATGGAACTTGGCGCAAACCTTCAAAGGATAAAAATAACTACAAGTAAGCTTTTAAGCTAATGTGCATATTTAATAATTTTTCTGGATTAAATTTAAGTGTATTTTGTTATGAATCATAATGAAACTTTATCATACAAAATATCCAGTTTCTCCAACCTCATATGTACATCTAGTTTCTCTCTATATAATGTTTATTATATAATGTTCAAGTTAAAAATCCAGGTTCTTCCACTTTGCCGTTAAAATGATCAGAAATCTTCGGGCAAAATTCACCTTACTGCTGTTATAAATAAACATATAAAATCTGTTAAAACTGCAACTTCTCCAATTAAACTGACTGGTTTCAATTCAATCTGTTGGGCTTAAAAAAATATAGGTACTGTTCCTGTTACATAGTCAAAAAAATAGGGTAGCTAGGTAGGAAACTTGTTTTATTTTATTGACCAAAACATAAAAACACAATAAAAAGAATAATAGAACAGACATTTGCTGAAAAATATGCAAAAGAAGTTTCGAAAAAGCAAAAAAAACTTTATGGTCAGGGGTTAAAATTAGGGTCAGTCGAGTAACAGTAACCATACCTATTGTTTTTTAGGTCTTATGAGAAAGAAATTTATATGGCAACATTGGTAGGATTTATTCACAGTAGCAATGAAGTAGATAGGATAAAAATTAATGCCTTTTTTCGTGTATATTATCTATATATTATTTGTTTTAATTTTTCAGTCTCCCTATGCCAAAGATGACAAACAGCGATCTTTCAAGGTTATTGAAAAGTGATGAGATACAGAGAGCATTACGACCACCTCAGTAAGAGCTTTTTGTACATGTTGAACAGATCTTTTGATAGCTAACAGCTATGTGAATTTAAAAAACGCAACACCATGAAGTTTAGTCATTCCTACTTTGCTGTTTGAGCATTAAAAAATATACTAACAGGGAAATAACTCCTGTAGCAGTACAGAATCAATGTATTAATTAAAATATATAAGAGTTTCCTACTTTAAAGTTTTAACTATTTCAAACACTAAACTGAAACTATTTTTTATCCAGTTTTTGATGCTATATCGGTTGAAAATCATTTTATTCCATTTCCCATCTTTATTTTCCAGGAGACAGAATAAACGTCGTGTTCTCAAGAAGAATCCATTGAAAAATACGCGTGTTATGTTGAAACTCAATCCATACGCAGAGGTACAAAAGCGTAATGCTATTGTAACCCAAGAAAAACAACGAGTGCATAGACAAGCTAAACTTGCAAAACGTCGTGGGGTATGTATTCATTTGTAAAAATACTTTTTGGTTGCCTTTCAGTTGATAGTTTCAATTTCAAAGGTTATTTAAGATTTCACTACGAATTACTTGGCATTTTGAAAGTGCTGTGCATGAAATTGCTTTTCAAATTGCAACTTTCCACAAACATAAATTGAAGCTTCACAACTCTCATGCAGAGTTAAGCTTTATAAATAATCTATATATTATATGAAAAATTGCAGAAATAATGTATTTCATTTCTCCCGTCATACAGTTGCCAGTCCCTGAAGATACTCGTGCCAAGCGTGTTACGAAAGGTGGTGCTAAGAAATCCACAAAGTCGGTCAAGGGCAGGAAGGGAGTGAAGAAGTAAAAAGTCAGCATTTCCAGACGGACAAGTTGAGGAGAGTTAAAGAATACATGAAGTGACATGTTGTTTATAGGGACAAGCCAGAATGCATTGTATACGCTGTGTCACTCTACTTTATATTTAATACTGGCTTGGTAATGTAATCTACTCCAATATTTGTTGTACATCAATAGTCCAGTCTGACTTCAATAAAACAAGTTACAAATGAACAGAAGTATTTTATTTTGTTCTGAGGAATAATAGGTACAAATGTCATATCATGCACAAAAATATGAGTTACATCCATGCCCTTATTGTGATTACAGTTCTTCATACACATCTCTGGTTAGACTAAATACCAACATGATCCATATCGAGCATTCTCTGTGCTCCATTATGATAGTCTCATGCCATTTTGCTACAAGTCTGTTAGACAAATGATTTTAATTTGTTCTAAAATTATTGTGTAACTCATTATTGCACCGGTACTAGAGTATTTAAAATCAATATTATGACAAGGTAATAACCGACCCATCAAAAGTGTGCTGACGACATCTTGTTCCAAAGTGTTTGGAAAATTATCACAGATGTGGACATGCATAAAAGGCAAACATACGATTTACTTTATTCTATGCTCTCTCATGTATGCAGTTGTTCCCAGCAGATCATAAAACTAAATATCTTAAATTTCTCAATATTAAACTGAAAATGTGCAACACTGAATTGGAAGCAGAAGACCAGCACCTTTTATAAGGATTGGTGGAGCAGATGTTGGGTTGTTTTTTTTTGTGCACAATGGTTCCCCCATCTAAATATTCCATGTACACAGATCACACTTTGTGGGTTACAACTGATCTGAAAACAGTAACTGTATTATTTGGTATTATTCGATATGAGGCAGATTTACTGTTGTTTCTGAAATTCTTCAAATATATCGTCATCACTTTCATTGTCCGACTGATTACCACTTGATTCGGATTCATTTTCTTTCAGTTCTGAATCATCTGCATTATTTGTAGCTGATGACCCAAAATTTGTTAATGGACAATTTTCAACATCTGAAATGGACAGGTGTGGACTAATGTCCACAACACATTTTTCACTCGAGTTTTGTGACAATGTATCTGATTGACTAGAGTTATCGGATTCCCTATGCTCCTTTGTTAAACATGTTTCAACTTTTAAGTGTGCCATAGCACCAATGGACATATTCTCATCTCCATCTTTTGTCCTTACAGCAAAGCTAAGTACATTGTCAGCATATCCATCAGCCAGCTCCTTAGCAGTATTGTCATCACATTCAGCAAATGCATTTGTGGAATTTTCACGACTTATAGACCGAATACTGTTACCATCACCATCAAGAGAACTGATGCTGAAAATTCCAGATTCCTCAGATTGTGAGAAGACATCAGAATCTGTTAGGTTCTGGTACATTTTATCTTCTTCAGAAAGATCACTGGGAAATGAGGTGGATCTGGAGTAAGACTCGTGGAAGCCCAAGTTATCTGTAACAAAATGGATAACATTGTCCATTATTTATCCAAATGACATTCACAAAAGCGAAAGCAAGCCAGTGATTTCATATAAATAGCGGATCCTTTCTTAATTCTGTGTCGCCAAAGCAGCAGTAATTGCAAATTAAAATGGAACATTTTCTGAATAAAGAACAAGAAAATTTACAATCTTGTATTAATTTTATTGTTCACTTGCAGAAAACACTGCCAAGAAGATCAGAAACATGTTACTTTTAAATGGATAAAAGATATTTGACTGGCTACTTTAAAATTGGTTTTCCCCTCAAAGCTAGGTACCATGCAAAAACAATTAAATACATATTAAATATACTTGGTGTAATTACATTCTAGAGAACAAACACTAGGTCCTCTGACAAAGCCTCGTTACCAGTATTTAATCATTCGCTTTAATATTCAGGCTTACTTTCATGATTAGTCAACATTAGGAAAATTTAATCTTAGGAAAAGTAGACGACATACCAAGATTAATCTCTGGAAGACTTTCATCCTCTGCACCAACACCTGGTTCTCTTGGACTCATGAGAAGAATTTTGTCTTTGCGTTTTGCGTGAATGTCTTCAGAAATGAGCTCTAGATTTTTTAATGCATCAGCATATTTTTTATGTGACCCCTGAACACCTTTTTGTAAATCTTCAACATTTTGTTTTTGTTGCTGAAATAAAGAGTTGATGCATTGTTACTCAAAGCAATGGTGTGATTACATATTATACTAAAAAAAATATCATTTTCTTTTACTACAATTTCTACAACATAAAACTATTTATCAATTCTTACCAGTAGTTTTAGTTCTAACTGACTCTTTAATTCAAAGAATGGAAGTGCCTTGGATATAGATCTTTTGTGTTTTTTCTCCAGTATAGTTACTTTTCCTTCTGCTTCTTGGTATGCACCAGACTTCTCAAGGTGCAGCTTTTCACTTTTGCTTTTGTCTTTTTCAGACTGCATCACCTACACAAAATAGTGATCTGTGATGATCAGCACACACACGATAATTTCTTAATTGTTTTAAATGAAGAATTAACATACAGGAATTAACAAGAATACAGTAAATCTAAGCTGGGATAACTTACCTATACATACTTAAAGCAACACAGTTCACATTGCCAAATGGAATGATAACGAAATTAGATTTAATCAAAATTACAAAATGGAAGCAAGTGAGGACATTTTTTCACTTCATGCAACTAACCTTCATTGTAGCATGGTTCAACATTTCCTGCCATGCTGAATCAAATTCTCGCTTTTCTTCCTCTGTACATGCAAGAAACCTTTGTTCAGCGAGCTCTATCGTTTCTTTCGCTGCTCTGTATTCAATATTGGCCCGTTGGAATTGGATCGCTGACTTTTGAGCTTCTCCCTGGAGCTGAATGTAACAAAGTCGATGAAAATTAAGAATTTCAAATACACAGTAAAACTTTATTAGCTACAGATCTGTTAAACAGTTATTTAAGGGAAGATGTTTTTTTATAAATCCACACATTCCCATAAAAATTAAGAATATTAAATAATAAGAGAACAACTATGAATTACAAGTGCTTTACATACATTGGTACAAAAACTTTAAATCAAACTATCAAACAAGGCTCTGAAGCGAGCAAGTTTTGCAGAATACCAATAGTATGCCTTTTCTCATGTTAACTACATTTTACCTTTATTGACAAAGTTCGTGCTGCATAGTAAGACCTAGATTTCTCTATACTTTTACGATTCCTCCGCATTAACTGGTTCAACTTCTGTGTAGATTCACTAAGCATAGCACGGAATTGGGATCTAGCCTCCTAAGAAAATCAAAAACATTGTTTAAGGTATTGTTGCATCATATACAACCATGAAATTAATTATAATTCTTACATCCTGATTGGAACACTTAACCGTATAGAGCTTAAGACCTTTTAGGTTGCTATAATTGCAAGCTGCACAGAATAACTTGGTGTTTGTCGAAATTTTTTAATCAAAAACAACTTTTAAGAGTAAAATAAAATTATAGAAATGTAAATTAAGAAGCAATACAAATACACACGATACTGCTATGAAATGCACTCACACAAAGCATTATTCATGTATGCAGATAAAACTCAAGACATGACTTTGCATTGAAATTTTTTGCTTGTTTATTACATTCTAAATATCACCAATTGAAAACAAATTTATCCATTAAATGTTTCAAGTCAGAACACCTAACGAAATCCATGTTTTTTTTTAATTGTCCCAATTGTTACCTCAAGTTCAGATGACATCTTGTTGATTTCTTCTCCAGCAGAATTCAGCCTCTCCAACTCCACCTAAAACAGACAATTTTAGCTCATTATTAATAAGAAGGAATATTTTGTTATCAGTATCCCTTGTTATGTACACATTCTCATGAATCCTTTAACAAGATTGGCAAGAAAGTCATACAAAAGTGAAAAGAACCAACACAGTATTCTTTTTAGCAAACCTGGTTTAATTAGTAAACACACATGATACACAAACAAGGAATGAATCTGGAAAACTATTATAGACAAAACTTTGTGGCTTGTTAGATCTGTTATATACTCTATATAATTTGCTAGATTTCTGGTGCTGGAAAATATATCCTAGGTGCATGAACAATTGAACCAATTACAAATCCCTTGTTTGCAAATTGAGAACAGCCTGGATTTACATGTAATGTGTAGTCTAGGACAATTCTATTATAAATTGGTTTTCCTCATTAAATTTATAGTAAAAAAGTGAATTTGAGCAAGTTTGAGCGTGGGATACTGGTTATACAATACTCTAACAGGTGCTTGTTTAAAAAAAATCTGTTCTGTTATTCCAAACATTTAAAAGTGTAATGTTAAATCATTTAGGTACATATGTGCTGCAGCTGATTATCTTATTGAGTTATTGTGTATTATTAAGTAGGTTATTACACAGCAAATAGCATATGTTGCCTGCAACAGCTTTTGTCATTTT
>JAOXYB010015643.1:0-19466 GCA_028565635.1 Phoronis ovalis | reverse complement strand
AAAAGATTTGTCTAAAAAATTAATATAAAGGACAAAATAATCTTAGCTTTGAATTTAAAGGAGAAAAATATATGGCACTCCTAGCTTTACATTAGAAACATATATAAAGCATAAACATAAACATATGATACTGTATTCAACTTTAAGCATTATACGCCGCAGTGTCAATTTGCGCCGTGTTAAATTACGTGTAGTTGCGCCGTGTCAGTTTGCGCCGTGTCCGTTTGCGCCGTGTCCGTTTGCGCCGTGTCAAGGGTGTAGTGTAAACGGAGCAATAAACATGCAACTTTGCAGGCCGTATGTAAAACATGGAATTTGGAATCTGGAATCGAGTCAAATAATTTTAGGGAGGGTCGGTTGTTGGTAAAAAATACCTTTTTATATAATTAAAAGTTAAAATTCAGGTACTTCTTTGCATATCGATTTCATATTTGGTTAAAAAAGAGGCAGTTGATATGATTCAGATATGAAGTAATATATGGAAGCAATTGTAGTTTGCCATTTAGGGTATATATGTCAGTTCATACAAAATAACATATTTTATGCATGAAGTGCTGCAAAATAAGCTAGAAGGGCCTTTTATCAAAGGCCAGGTTGCACACACACACATACACAAATGACTTTAGGATTGTCTTAGAACCTACCCTACTATAATTTTTTGCAGCAAATATTAGTGTCAATTTGGCTACTTTTTACCCTATGGTCTCATGACCTCGTATTGACTCCATGACCTCTGGATGACCATAAAAACATCAATTTTAAAAGTTTCATGCAATTTTACAATTTTACAATTTTTTAAAAGTTTTTTTACCAAACAATGACGAAAAGACCCCTAAATGGCATATAAACTTTATTTTAGGAACTTCGTGCAATTTTAAAATTGTGTCCTTTTGACCCCAGCGTCAACTCATCTCACCCCGGGGATGTCGCATGTTAAACCACAAGCTGGTAGTACCAGTTGGTGAATTACGACCTCTTTCCTGTAGGAACTGGTCGAAAACTTCTGAAAACATAAAACTGCGTTTTTTCCGGCTAGAAAACCTTAAAAATCCATTAAAATGACCTTAATAAACATGATCCATATTACAACACGGTCCTCATATAGATTACAGTAGGCCCAGTGTCTGGGTTAAACGCTAGGATTGGAATTAGTGTTTGGGTACGCGCGCATCACAATTAGTGTCTGGGTCAAACGCTAGCATTGGAATTATTGTGTCGGTCAAATGCTAGGAACTGGCACTGATAAGCTAAAAGGCGTTTAGCGTACAAATTATAATTCCAGATTCCAAATTCCATGTTTTACATACGGCCGCTTTTCCAGGCAAAATTGCAGAGAGCTGACCAGTTTATTCTAGCAACTATTTTATGTATTTTAGTACTATAATGCATTTATTAAAAAACTTCCAATCAATGTTTTTAACGACTGATGTCAGTCTACAGGAATAGCTATTACATATAGAATATAAAGGATCGACCGTGTCAAGTTAAGAGTTCAAGTCAGAATTGTGATACTTGAGAATTAGCTTGCCATTCAACATGCAATGATTCCAGGCATTGAAAATATCGTTACCACGGGATCATTACCTTCAAAATATTACGTTGTGTGAATGGTAATTAATAAAGCCCTCATATCCTCCTAGTGGCGAAGACGATAAACTGCAATTAAAAAGAACTTCCGACCACTTCAAGTTGTAGCGTAATCAGCCGGCTAGCAGCTGCAGTAATACATGGAGAATGTGAGCATCATATAATATGGAACATTAATATTAATTATAATGTATAGATACAAAAAGCGTATTTTCCGAATAAAGGACCACGGGACTTCTATTTTTAAAGCCTTTTGGGGCCTTATATCCCTGCGATTTTAGTTGAGGAGGTAGCTTTGATACTACAGAGTGACATGAAATAAACGTAACCCTAGTACATAACTTATGAAAATTTAGTGACTCGTTTAGTTAGAGAAAAAAAAACGTTTGGTTTGCTGGATACATAAGAAATGTTTGTTCTTTTCTATTAAGTTATGTCCGAAAGCTGTTAAAACGATAAGAAAAATAAAAAATGAACAAAAATATACCTATTTGGGATATCTTCTGGTTACATTTTTTGAAAATAAAGACGTCTAAAGATTTGATTCATCACCAAGCGTGTTCTCCTTACCAAACTGTGTTGTTGTTATACATGTTTACTTGAGTTAGGGCTAACATTAATCTCTAAGGACAATTTTTGAACAAATAATGGTACCACACATAAATAATACTAGTCGTAAGAGTAAAATTAAAAATCGAAATGTTTTTTATTCTTAAAGACATAACGGAGTTTAGTTTTGAAAACTATAAATAGAAACGAAGAAGTGAGAGTAGGTCAAACGTTATCTGTTTATTTCGCGTATCACCCTGTAATGATTCAAGTATAGTATATGTACAATTCAATTTCTTGCCGTGGTTGTAAATATAACAGCAGGGTGGTTCTGTTGAAGAGGGGGCTTATTTACCTTGGTAAGTGCTTCACGGGGCTACTACTCAAAGCAGATTTCTATTCAAAATAATTTTTGAATGTGTTCAATAGCGCTGTTACTTTGCCGTAAATAACCGGTTTTTCTTTGTTTATACTTCACATACTTAGATAGAACAGCTATGTTATAACACATACTCGCCTAAGGTGGTTTAGTTTAACGAAGTTAATTAATTAATTGCAAGTTTTTATCTCGAAAATAGATTTCTCTTGAACAAAAAATGTTTGTGTTTTGGATAGCTTAGACACGGATTTTTTCTTGGCATACGTTACACGGATCTTGAACCTTTTGAAATTTTTATTGAATTTATTAACGTGATGTAGTGCCTTTTAATGTCATGGCTTTGCATTCGATCCTTTGTCGGAATATTGAACCAGCAAACACACAGCAGGTAGACAAGCATGAAATCCGGTAGCCGATTTATTGATGCTATTTACTATTTTTGAATCAACTTTTATTATTTCCCACTAGTGCGACGCACTACAGAAGACGTTGATAGACTGTAGTCGGGTAACTGCAGCCATTATAACTTTATCTGTGCATTGAAAAGATACAACACGCACTTCACATGATATGTTATCAAATACCAGGATATCACTAATTTTGGGTATTACTAATATGGGAAAAGCGAATGTAAAATATAAGGACATGTGATTAAATTAACATTTTTGGAAGTTAAAACGTCACAAATTTTACATGGTAATATTACAGTTATGTGAGAATCAGAAAAGTATTTATTATGTATTCCATTCTATTATATTTACAAGCACGATCATCTTTCTGTGAAACTAACAAGATATCATAATCGTCCTGTTTTTTTCGCATTTCACTTTGACACGTTTGCATTAGTATTCCCTTTCTGTTGTGTTTTTTTCAATGAGCACTTATGTATTTGTAGATGCTTCCTAATGGATTTTAAATGTAAGCGAATACATGGAGTATAGATATCATAATCCAGTCACAGTAGCATAGAAACATCATGGATATGAAATGTGTCTTGTTAAAAGTAGCTGCTGTGTTGTTAGTAGCCTTAGCAGAAGCAGGGGTAAGTCATTTTAACTGTGCTGTTGTACATCTTTATGAATATGCACACGGCTACTATGCTTGTTTGGGTTTTCCTGTTGTTAACTGTACTGTTGTATATCACACGGCTACTATGCTTGTTTGGGGTTTCCTGTTTTTAACTGTACGTAAAATGCGACAAGAGCAGCTATGAAAGTTTACTGGAACTAAAAACTGCTATTCGTATACTAGAATAATTATAAAAACTGGCACGTAGACCACGAATTATGTACACGTTAAGTGGATTACGCGATGCTCACACACACTCCATCTATTCTAGTCACTCATGCTACATATGATTTTAAGTTCTTTGAAATTTATTACGACAGCTTCAGTAGAATAACAGTCATATGTTTCATGTCATGGATTTTTTTACCCGTGATTTGTTTAATTGTGGCCTGTTCAATTTAACTTCTATTCAGTATTTTTTGTAAAACAGCTTTATCGCTGAATTTAAAGGAGCATTTTTATTTAAAGAAGTATTTTTATTTATATGTCTGATTTTCGGTAACCCAAGCCTTTATGATAACTAAAATTAAGGTGTGTCGGTATTCTAAGTGAAAATGACAACTGAATTTAGTGATAAACTCACATATGCTATTTCTGACAGCAATCATTGTAGCAAGCTAGTTGGTTATCTTAATGGAACAGTTTCGTGCCTTTTTGTATGTTACAAATTTTTATAGATGTAGACTGTCTTACTATACATAAAGTTACTTTGTCATTTTTCTATGGCACATAATTTTTGGAAAGCTTTTTGTGTTTATATTTTGAATACTAATCTGATAACAACTTGCAATTTATAGGAAACATCTGGTATCATAAAAACTGCTTCTTAGGGCTAAATTTAAACTAAGGAAAGAACATTCTACTAGTAGCCAGAACCTTCGATTTGCATCTTAACTTAAAGCATTTAAAATTTAAAACATTTCATAAATTTATCATTTTTAATGATTATTTTTTGTAAACAATAGATACATATTCATAATCTTGCAGGTAACACTAACATAATTTCATCAAGAGGTATGTTTTCTGTTAACAAAACGAACCCATTTTTAAGACACTTCAATGATATGTCTTGACGTAATGCAGTATTTAGTTACAAATATTGATTAGGCCCGAATGACAATAACAGCTCGATATGTTTTCGAAAACTTTTTAAAACTGCTGCTATGTATTGTGATCTTAATAGTCTTGAAATAATATATACCCATTCGTCCGATAGACATTTCATACGCAATCACTTCACCATCAACTCTGCATTTAACATGATTTAATTATATCCAACTATTAATATAATTCTATGTTGAAAATATTCCTGATAATATAGTAAATTCACTATTTTTTTACCCTGAAAAAACACGACAGAAAAAGTTAGAAGAACTTGTTGTCGGTACGAAGTTATTCATCACAAGTATGTTAGCAGTAATGACATGGTGGTTTTAGCAACGGAAATATGCATATAAAAAAAACAATAGTAACATTAAGTCTTGTCAGAAAGTAGCTGCTGTTGTAACAAAAAAAGTAAGTCAAGACAACTTCGGTATGTGTTACACCACATACTAGACAGGTACAGCATTTAATATTTACGACCCCTTTCAATACATTTACCTAAACGCACAAAGTAAACGTTTTCTTATTGAGAGACTGATTATTCAGTATCTGTTTTATATGTCTCCTTGTTTGTATAATTTTGTAATTTGACTGAAGTACGAAAAGGAAATTGCTTAAATTGCATTTGTACTAAGATTTGATGGAAATCGTAACTTGAGCAGATCTTGACCTCGGGTTATGAGCTATTTTATAGAGGTGGCCGAAAAGTTGCGTTTTGTGCTCAGTAGATTCACCTATGAATACAATACGAATTCAATTTTTCTAATGAATAAGTAATAAGCTATCGTGTCATTGGCTTATAGGACGGGCTATACAGCTATTCGTATTTTTTTCTTATATTGTATTATAGATTTTGCAGAATCCTCAATCAGTAATGTAAACAATGCGTCATAGTATAGAATAGACTATATGTTGACCTTACGTTAAGACGTCAATACACGGAACTCAGGTGCCATATTCAAGCTGAATAGTATAAAATACAAAAGAGAGAAATTCCAGGTTGTGGTCAATAATCTTTGCTCCTTGCTAAAGGAATTGTATATCCTGAGTATTACGCGGTCGTGATACAGTTAAGTAACATTTAGCTTTGTATATGGCCAATTCGCGGACGATTTTATGCTGAAGAGCCAATATTTTAAACAAATAGGACGATTTGTAATGTTTCTGCTTTTAAAGGCAAATAAACTTCTCTCACCACAGCATAAACCAACGAATTTTGTTAGATTTAATTATTTATTTCCTAATCTTGCGGCTGAAAAACTCATTAGTGTATTATAAAGTTCGACTTAGAAAACGCCTCTCTGATATATGTATGTTAAATTGAAATATTTATCAAGCAAAACCTTGAACGAAGTGTAGCATAAATATGCATACCAGCGTAACTCATATTGCTCATTCTAATTCTATCGCTTCGTTCTACACTCAGACACGTACAGAACAAAATACTCTGTAGTTAAATATCCGCATCAGAACAAAGTGCGCAAGCCACAAGCATTGTTTCTTGGTGATGTATGCAAAAATTACGTCTTTATGCATTCGTCAAGTTATGTCACTCGATTCAATTGCAACGATAAATCCAACTCTACTTGTCTGAATCTATTTACAAGAGGGTTACAAGTGTTGATGCATGCACAATGTAATGTTTATTATCCAGTTTCAATTTGTATTTAGCTTAATTATGATACATTGTAACACTTGACTTATGCCGAGCTATATTTGATTGAATTATTTCTTCAAGGAATTCGGTTAATGTGCCTTTTCAACTATAATTAGCATTCCTCGTCAGCTACGGTTCGTTCTGCTTGTGCATCGATGCGCAACTTTGCAACTGGATGTGCATGTAATAGTATTATTTTTGGGACCATT
Source organism: Phoronis ovalis (assembly GCA_028565635.1). Lineage (NCBI taxonomy): Eukaryota > Metazoa > Phoronida > Phoronidae > Phoronis > Phoronis ovalis. The sequence continues at coordinate 12,913 of JAOXYB010015643.1, read as the reverse complement.
TTCCAGAAAAAGACATTGTGGGGATTATATGTTTTATTAGACTAATGTTAGTCGGCTCTGTAGTTTAAGATAATGTGTATTTTTTTTTTCTAAGAAATAATTTTCCTAAAAAGTCATTTAAAAGGTTTGTCTAAAAATTTGATGTAAAGGGCAAAATAATCTGGCAGTCTTAGCTTTGAATTTAAAGGAGAAAAATATATGGCAATCCTACCTTTAGAAAAATATATGGCAATCCTACAGTAGACCACATAAACATAAGATAGTGTATTATAAACAGCTTTTGCAGAGAGCTTACCAGTTTATTCTCGCAACTGTTTTATGTATTTTAGTACTATAATGTATTTATTAAAAAACTTCCATGTATTTATTAAAAAACTTCCAATCAATGTTTCTAACGACTGATGTCAGTCTAATGTTTTATGCACAATTCACCTAAATTTGAATGTCTTAAATGGGTTTCTGTTGCTTTCATTCCTTCCTTCCTTCCTATATAGCCCCCTTCCCTCCTTCCTTCCTGCCCTCCCTCCCTTTCTCCCTCCCTCCATCTCCCCTCCCCCTCCCCCCTTGGTATACAAAAATACAACATACTGTTTTGCATACAGTTGGGGGAGACATTGATCGCGAATCAAGGTGTTTCCAGTATTGTGTTCTATTTTGTGTTTTGTCCATAGTTTCCTCTGTACCCGCACGATTCATTTAAAAAATGATACATGCTGGGAACGTTTTGGTGCGGAACATGCGGCTCTACCTAGTGCATGCAAATAGTCTGATGAGCATTTGCAAAAGTATCATTTAATATATCATCTAGTTTCACTATTTAATTGACAGAACATAGTTATCTTTTACATGCATCAAGGAGTATTATGTGTTTATCATCTCCTGTGCACAAGTGATAACCTAATTAAACATAATGATTTGAAAGCAACACATACAGTCAGTTAGTCTCAACTGTCTCAAGAGAGCCAAGCTCATAGGGAATGTTTCTCGAATTTTAAACATCTTGAAAAGGCGAAAGTTGCTGTGAGTTAGGCGCATGATTTTATAGCGAAACATGAACTTTCAAAACTGTTAAAAATAGAGGATAAACAGCTAGTTTAACCAACATTGCAAGCTACATATAGAAAATATGTTGTCGAAACCTATTTTGGGGCATGTATTAATATAATAAATAACTATTCCAAACTACAAACTACCGAATGACTTGACTATAGGGTTTCATAATTTCGTTAGGTGTATTAGAAATAAATAGTTTTATTTCGTTTGCTCAAACACATGAAATACTAGACAATATTTTAACAACGAACAATATGTACATGACGTATGTACAATGGCAAGGTTTTGTTTACGTATTAACAGTACATGCGCACGTCCACCATTGATGTAGCACTTTTGAGGACTGACAGTTCCATTATAGCGTGATATCGGTATTACTACCGGTAAAGAGTGACCCCTGTGGTAGCATTTGCTACAGTATTTCCTTTAATCATACGGGTGGAGTACAATAAATCACGACCCAATGTTGCATTCGCTGCGGTTGGTTGTAATTAACGTACACGAGAAAAAATGGGCAATCTGAAATTTTAAAGACTTGTGTGGTACTGGCCTGCCTTCAGATAGGATGTTCTGCCGATACTCTTAGTTATTATAGTCCTTGATTTCTAGATATTTTTGTTCTCCAAAATGGAACCATTTAGGTTTAACACTCCACAAGGGTTTTTCATTTAGAAAAAGAGACCGACTTTTAAGTTTTTGGACCAATCGGAGTATGTTTTAAAAAATGGACCCAATTTTGGGAATTGTTCTGTGAAAAAATGGACCATTTTTAGGGGATCTCTTGGTGAAAAGTGACCCATTTGGATGGCTCATCCGTGTGTTCATCATATATGCAAGTACCTCCCCGGGATGAAACCTTTAAGATGTTTTCTATCTTAATCCATTTATATCAGTAGTATTTGATCATTTTTTGATTTATAGTTCGATTTCTGACAAAGTAATTATAATTATTGTCATTTATTTGAATCCTTGTGTCTTTTAATTCAATTGTTTTAGGAAGTAATCAATCTTGATAGGTGAATATGACTTCTTCCGGGGTGAGCTAATTAATTAACCAATTACACTAAATATCTCTTCAAAAGAGATATAAACTGGCTGTTTGGCTTCCAAACCATTTTTCATTTGTTTGTGTAAATATTAAATCAGAAATGCCAGAACAACCCTAGAAGTATTTGAAAATGTACATATTTGAATTTATTAATATTCAATGTTCGACCTGAGTTTGATGGGTTAGTATTAGGTGCAGCCTTGTCTTTCTTAAAAGCTCAGTTCATTAGCTTTCTACTTTAAAGGGACATATTAATATACTTGTCTTAAAGTCATCACAGAGCTGACTACACATTATGGAATAATTATCCATTCAGAAACGAAAAAAGGTCAACTATTCATAATTATATATTTAGGTACCTGTTATGTCCGCCTCATCCAAGGTATTTTACCTAAGAAACATTAAAAGACGCCAGCTCACCTTTACCACATCAAACCAGATTCATGTCGAAAACAATTTTATTATCCAAAACTGCTATAGTATTAAAAAAAATCAAAAATGTGAATTTTCGTTTTGACCTGGGACTATTTTAACTTAACAGTCCTAGTTTGGACTTTTCTGATTAAAAATTTTACAGAAGAAGCCAACACCACAGTTTATGTCCATTTTGTGGGTGTAATAATAAAATTAGACTATTGACATCAGAAAGTGTAAGTATAATTTAATTTTTCATTGATTCACATATGTATAATTCTAGAGTTGACGGAATAGTTCCAAGAAATAATTTCTACTCTGATGGACCTGTTCAAGATATCATTTTTATCCCATTGTTAATTCCATATTTATTTTTACAGAAAATAGTAGACTTGGATCGAGAGAAACAATCTGTTCTCCTAGATGAAGCTTGGAAAAAATGCATAAAGTCCATATCGGAGAAGCCTTATCCAACATCAGGTACACCTATGCATTGTTTTACTATTATGCCACCCGATATCCAAAACGTTTTTGGTATATAATATTCAAGACATTTAGAATACCATGTTTATTTATCTTTTTATGGACATCTGTATCAAAACGTGATAAAACAATTTCATTTTAAACTATCTGATGAATTCTACAAAAGACGAAGCGCTTGTCCTTATTATTACACACTTATCTCATATTATCTTACAATGGCGACATATTCTGTACTACAAGATAAAGATAAATATTCATTCTTTTCATGATCAATCTATCTGTGATATAGGTGTATACTGCAACAGAACATGGGATACGATAACATGTTGGCCTGATGTACCAGCAGGGACGCTAGCAATACAGAGCTGTCCAAGTTACTTCAATGGGTTCAACACAGATGGTAAGAGAACAAATATCATGTTGCGAGAAAGAGTTCCGAGTACTGAGTATTTTTGCTAAGTGAAAATGTCACTTCTGGCTGGTAGTTCATCTCGTTTTATGAAGTAACTTGAAAGCTCACAGATTATGTTACCACCTGCTTTCAAATATCAGTATTCAGCATGTTTTAAGCATTGTTTTCTGCATATAATATACTGCGCTTTAGTACACATGAGTACCTAAATGTGCATACATGTATATTATGACACTATTTACGTGAGAAGATTGCTAGTCTCTCTTAAGGAATACTATCTTTACTGATAAACATGTGATTATTCCGCCCCCTGGTGGTATATTTTAGTTATATTTTGAGTTGTGGTATGCCACTGAAGATAACATTTTCGGACCACATGTATATTAAAATTGTGGAAGTAAGAATCTCATAATATACCAAAAAAATTAAAACGTACCTCATCCTTAACCAAGTTTACCACGCCAGTTCCTGTACGGTATAACCTTTAAAACACTGTAGTTATTGTTTACAATATAGTGTGCACTATTTCCTATAAAAGGGTATACGCATAATATACTTTTCCAACGAATTTCTTGACTAGACCTCAAAACTATACCTATAATATACCACAACAGCCGTAAAATGTACCAATAATATACCCCGAAATTAGTAAAAAAATGTGACCCCTTCAGCTCCCCCCCCCCCGTAAGATACCCGGGATGCAATGAAGCGTGATATCGTTCCAATACTGGTCTAACAGATTAAAAGCCTGGACTAAAAGGGGTGAGAGATATATGGTGATAGTCTTTTCTACAGGCATGCAGTTTTACAATAAAGTTTCAGTCATACATTTAATTAAACACAGCCCCGTTATAGTACTGCTGTAGTTTTATTTACTGACTTTTACAGAGTATGTGACACGCCGTTGTCTTGAGGACGGCACCTGGTTCATCAGTCCTGAGACGAAAAAAACGTGGTCTAATTATACAAGTTGCGCTACTAATAGTTCATCTCAATATCATGTTGACAAACTTATTCAGGTAAATATTATATACAATTTCTTACAGGTATCAACTTTTAAGGTAGCGAATATTGTTCGGCACAATGTAATCATACTTTATTATACTTTTAGTTAAATTTTTGCTAATTAAATGAAAATATAGACACACAAAAGTATAAATATTTGAAAGTATTGTATACAACTTGAAGTTTCCAAATCTGTAACTTCTTTTTCTCTGAGTAGACCTGTACGCTAGCCACTATGGGTTAAAACGTTATTTTTTTTATATACAAAATTCAAAGGAACACAAGTTAAAAACCACTCATACTACATAGTTAAAAAACCTCTCATACTACATAGTTAAAACTTTACACAAAATAACTAGTTTATATGTATAGCTACAAAATGTCGTTTCAGATTTTTAAAATTTTGCATTGTTCCCAAAATATAAACTTTCAAAGTTTCGTCGCTTCAGTTTAGTGGTTTTTTTACTTATAGTCTTTTGAAATTTACATTTCAACAACGTTTTAACCTAATATGATAAACCGTACATGACCTACTTAAAGAAAAATAAATCACAGATTTAGTTAAGCTGCATACTTTGAAATGTTTATACTTTTATATCACTATTTTTTTCATTTAATTAGCTAAATTTTAACTTAGTGTGTAAAGTGTCATTAAATTGTGTCCAATCATAATCGCTACCTTAAATGCTTTTCTGTGTGTTTACCTAAAGAATGTTTGAAACAGGTTCTACATACATTTCTAACATACATGTAAGGTAACATATTTTCTCGGTACAAACACTGGTACAGTAGCTCTATATATTGTATATGGTAAGTTCATTGTTCATATTGAAGCCCTCTAGCCTTGACATTTGGTTGTAAGGTATAATAGAGCATGTTGAGAGCATTTATAATACATGTATATCTTATTACAGGAACATATGCCGAGAATACGTATAGTGTTAAACGTCGGATACAGTTTATCTCTTGTTTCCCTCGCCCTGTCTTTGACCATTATGCTTTATCTCAAGTAAGTACCTGTAACGTATTCCAGAAGTGGCAGGAACGTAGTGTTGCATTTTCCCCCTAATTTCATTTGCACAAAATGTATTTTACTTGAGCGTGTTGCAACTGATCATCTTCACTGACACCTATAGTAGCTAGGCTCGACAATTTGTATTTTTCCTCTTTTAGAAATTCCATACTAGACAGTACAGGAGAAGACATATTTATGTAGAGTGAAAATATGTTCGTATACTAAATGCATCGTAATTTCATATTTCAAAACACGGAATAAACACAGAATGTGGTTTCGACAGTTGAACACTAGGGTTACCTAATGGTAAAGCAAACTACCATGGAACTGCATGTATTATATTTAGATTTGTTTTTAATGCTTAAAATGCTAAGACAAGATGCGATTAATGTGATTTGTTGTTTTTTTTCTCAGAAAGTTGCACTGCCCAAGAAATACTGTCCATATCAATTTATTCGCATCATTCGCTCTTCGTGCTGCAGTATCTCTAATGCGTGAACATCTGCTGGTAGAGGGCATTGGTTTCGCCAATGATGTTTATGAAGAAGAAAATGGAATAATATCTCTTATACCAGGTAGAACGGTACGTAACAGACGTTTTGTAATATATACATGCAGGCATAAAATTATTAATGAGCGTTTATACATGAGCAGTACTAGCTGGATTTCGAGACATTAATGTATGTATCTGGGTTTTTTTGTGTACACGGAAATGGATGCATTCCTTCCTCTGCCTAAATGAAATATTCACTCAGGAATGATTTTTATTCTAAAACTAGACCCTTTTTTATTCTCTTCACATTTTAGGATATTTGACAGAATTATTGTGCATTCTGATATCTGTTTCCGGCAAAAACAAGTGTAGAAATGCGTAAATATAAAATACGTGTTGTGGTATGCACTTTGTAATTATATTATATAAATATATTATTTTTTGCTATTTCAGAACTGGGAGTGCAAGCTATTTTTTACTTTGTTCCACTACAGCCTTGGTTCTAATTACATGTGGATTTTTCTGGAGGGATTTTATCTTCATATGTTAATCTTTGTATCAGTATTCTCCGAGGCAAGTAGCGTAACCTGGTACATGGTGGCCGGCTGGTGTAAGTTCAGATAAATTAATACATGGTATAACTTCTGTACTGTATTCACCGTAATGTATTTACAATTATGTACAATAAACGTTATTGTATCACATTTCTATTTACATATAATTTTAATGCTTAATAATTCATTTAATTTCTCTGTGTATGCGTACTATAATAATAACACGTGAATGTTAATTACACCATAGTTTCGAGCTCGTGATCACAAATTGTATGTAAAAATAAGTTTGATTGAACCACTGAACTACAAAAATATCGTGTTTGTCATTACAGTATCTCCCTTAATATGGGTTATTCCATGGGCAATTGTACGTTCAGTGCTACTTGATGAATACTGCTGGAATACAACAGAAGGGAAACATTACAATTGGATCACGAGGGGTCCAATAACATTAACAATAGTGGTAAGTCCTCTGTTTACAGGCAGTGGCTTGGAATGCGCTTAATTGTTTAAACATTTCAAAGAGAAAGAGACCGAAAACTCTGCTAGACTTGTATGTTGAATCCATAACTTTTGTGTCCAAAGTAAAATTCAGGATTCTGTGATTTCTTAGCCATTCCTTAACTAACTAAGCTAATGACGTAGCTGTCACAAAACAGTATTTAGTACTTTATAGGTCGGGAAGAGAGCGTAGCTCGAAAACCTACAGTAACTTCAGTGTAACAAACTGTAGCAGCGAATTAATATTCTACAGAACGTAAACTTGCATTTTGAATATTTGTTTTCTTTTATTTTAAGATCAATTTCATATTTTTCCTTAATATACTCCGAGTACTTTTTACAAAGCTGAAAACACAGAATACTCCTGAGGCTCGCAAATACAGGTACAGGTAAATATTGTTTAAAAACATCGTTTTCTTGCATCAAATCAAAAATCTTTATCCGTTTCCGTTTCAATATATTTCTGAATACAGATCACGGAAAATGTCTGCTTGATATGCAAACGCTTCTTTATAATACAAGTACATGTACATTCTACATTAAGCACTATATGAACATCTGATGTCTCTATGTACTCATTCATCTGATGTCTCTATGTACTCATGCTTTGAAATGATAACTTAGTTTGCATATCAGCAGCTAAACGTTTTGCTAGATCTATCGCAAAACGTAAATAAAACTGCTGATAAACAGTATTGCCGGTATTCAAGACGTTCTTATTTAATATTCTGTTCGAGTTTCGTTTCGAGTTTCCTACAGAGGATTCCTAACTGTAAATTGTTTGTTAGGAGTTACGAATAAGATGTAGTAAAGTTATAAAGTTCAAGTGTCAAGCTCTTGTAGGAAAATACATCTAAGTATTATATTTGGTGTAAGTCGCATATTTTGTACCTAGACTGAAATATGATTTTCTCTTTTATGTATCTTGTAAGGAGTCTTTATGCAATTAGGCTCATCTGTTTTTCTCCATTCATGTTGCAGGTATTTTTTTATCATGTTTGAAAGATAAGTAAACGACCTATATTGCAGTTTTAGTTTTCTTTAAGCGTCTTTGAGTTACCTGTAGTAGAATTAGGATGCTTCTTTGGCTAACAGACTAAGTGATTTTTTCTATCCAATATAACGAAAATTAGCTTATCACTTCGCGAAAAATTATATCCAATCACGAATCAAAATATTTGTATCCTCGCGTCTACAGCCGCTTTTTTATTGAAAATATAGCCACTAACGTGTTTAGCATTTGACTACTAAGGGCCACCTGGTGGATGTTTTAGAAATCATAGGTAGAACTATTACAGCTTTACACACCAAAATAATCCTATCAATATTCCAGTAAAAGAGTCCAGCATTATCATAGAACTTGAATGCAGCCTGTTGCCGCTTGTAACTATCATAGAAATATTAGTATTGAGTGATGTTGACTTTGCAATGTGAGCTCAAGGCTATATGATTAGGTAAAAAAGTGGGGCGGACCCACTACTAGGTCGTAACTCATCTTGTATGTATCACTAACTGTTTGCGAATAGGTTTGCTTGGGACAAACGTAACACAAAAAAGGATGACCAACATCGAAATTGAAGACTTCAGAGTTTTTGTTTTTTTTTAAAGATGGGTAACTGCCGCATATTTAATTCTTATATATTTGTCAGAACAAGGAGAGTACGCTTTCAGGTGTCCACAAACGTTCATGACAAACGTGTATTGCGTCAAATAGTATTCCTCGGCTAGTCTTAATCAGTTACTGTCGGCTGGATTCCATCACTATATAAGGACCATTGTAAAGCTGAAAAGAAGCATCCACACAGCAATTTGTTTTAACCACAGCATGTAGACGATAATTCCTGTATTTTTTTTAATTTTCTTTAATTTTCTTTCAATTAGTTGATGAGCTTTTTAACATGTAATTATATTTTGATTGTCAAATTTATATCGTCAAATGTTATGTTTTGGTCTAATATTTGTTTGCACGGATTCTCTAAACTAATGTGTGTAATGTTAAAATAGTTGTGTATGAAAATTGCATGTACTTTTGCTTATTGTAGGTTTCCGAGTTGTGCTCTTTTGTATATACAACATACAGGTTTGTGATGCGGTAAAATGACGTCAGAAATATCTTTTATTACGAGACATTGAGGGGGGGAAATGGGTAGGGACCACCGCTTAAAGGAAATGATATTGCCTTTTCACGAATTACAAATGATAAATTCCTGCAATCGTGGGTCACGAAAATAATATAACCTTTTCCCACCTGAACAATAATTACTGTATATAAACAGGTTGTACGCAGTACTAATAGTCTATTGGACACTCCTAAGAAGATAATTATACTGCAAATTATTGTTCGGATAATGTTCCTTAACTATTCATACCCATGCATTTTCGTTAGAGGAGCTACAAAGGGGGTAACCGATAGGGTTCAATTTCATTGCAAAGAAATAAAAAATGATAATCTTATTGCATAAACAAAAATTTATGCAACGCTATAACACGAAAATAAAACATAACGTTTATCGCATTACACGGACCAAAATAAAATTCAATGATTCCCACAGAAAGAAAAAAAATATCCCTTTCACACCTGTAGGAAAATAAGTTTGCCCCGGTCTTTCTACCTGAATAGTCTGATGACCCCTATCCCTCTAAATACATAAACTAGTGCTTGTGTGTATATATTTATGTATACGGAATTCAGGAGTCTGTGTTTCCCCAGCAATTCCCTGACAGACTAAGCTGATGACGTTAGAAAAACCTGAGTAGCTGTCACAAACCAGTATTTAGTACCTTATCCGGTGGGAGCATAACTCGGAAACCTACTATAAACCGGCGCGGGTTGATACATTCACACAAGTTGAATGACAGTCATTAAATAGTTTAGCTTTTAGAACAAATTCAACTGTATACATACCATTTACAGTACCTGGTACCCCGGCCTGGTACTCCGGCCTGGTACTACCTGTTAACAAGATGACAGAGGTTGGTTTCACATCAACGTCTATCTACATAACACTCGAGCCGCATATACTCTTTAAAATGAAGTACAATATAGCAGTATACTAGTTCCGCTACTTCTCTTTGTAATACGACGGCGGATGTGTCCGGGAATGTGTAGATCCGTGATAATAATACAAACTCTGAATTGTTATTTCGATTCATATCACTGCAAACGTTGCGTTACTGAATTGTAATTGCATTTTGTAGGAAGCTTGCTAAGTCAACATTGGTGTTAATCCCTCTCTTTGGTGTCCATTACATCATCTTCGTTGGTTTTCCCGATCAAGCCAACAATGCAGAAGCTGAATTAGTGCGCCTGTACTTTGAAATATTCTTCAATTCATTCCAGGTAAGCACTAGTGTGCCTGGCCTGGTACTTGTTATTATTTTGGATGTTGGATGTGAGGCTTAAGTAAAACTTTTGGATTTGGCCTGGATTGTATATTTTTTTTATTTGACTACCAACGTTCAAAATTTCAAAAAACTGGGTACCCGACAAGTCACGAAATGCAAATATTCAAGAAACGGTGGTTATTTTCAGAAAAAATTAAAAGGACTTCTAGAAAGCAATTTCTATTTCTTCGTGCATTGGTGGTTGCTATTTACTATATCTATAGATGATAGCGTACATATATAGGTTCGTTCGATTTCATTCTTTCTGGAACTATGGTTAAAAAAATCATCACATTAAGTTGGATAATAAAGCTCATGTGATGACATTTCCATTCATTGAGATAACAGTCATTATATAAAATTTAGTCTAAAACCGATGAATTTGTTGTGTTATGTCCGAAAGCTGTATTGCCCCGTGGATATGACTGTATAAAAGTCATACGAGGAGGTTCGGCTGGAAATGGTCCGTTTTTTGGGTCCAACTCTGAATGTAATAAATTGCAAACCAGCTAGGATAATTTCGTGTTCCCATTCTGCGTTTGAGTCTAACTCGGGTACATTGCTCAAAAAGTAAGATTTAGTTTATTTGCCGATTAAATTTTAGAATCGAATATGATCACTGATTATATATCCAGTTGTTATTTTTGTCATAACGTACTATTCCTAGCGGAGCACTATCACCTCATTTTATGTAAATCTGATACACTGGAAAGAAGCTGTTCGACAAAAAAGATATGTGTATACATTTTGACAAAACATATTTACAAAGATTAACTTTCACTTCTATTTTTAGGGTTTTATGGTTTCGATGATGTTTTGTTTTTTAAATACCGAGGTTCAAGCAGAGCTACGAAAAAAGTGGCATAGATATAAACTTCAACGGACAGGAGGACAAAGATCTCAGAAATCTGCAACATCTATGTCAACTTACTTAAGTAAAGCTAGGAATTCCTTACATTCCATTCATTCTTTTATGAGTGAGAGAAAGGACTCTTTAACACAAAAGAATGGTGACAGTCCACCTAATAGAAAACGAAAAAGATCTGGTGGTTCACTAAAGCAATGTAATGGACATGTACCTTTGAATAAAACTGAATTAATTGTTGAAGAAATACCAAGGCATAAACTCAGCAATAACAGCTTAATTTATGACGCAATTGTGGAAGAAGAACATGAAAACATTGCTAATGTACAAGTACAAATCCACGAGGAATCCAGCAGTACAGGCCACCAGGTGCAATATGTTGATACTTATAGCACAAGTGAATCATTTGATGTGTCAGAAAAGGCAAACATTTTACCTCAAACCGATGACAATCAAAATGACAAAGTAGGTAATAATTATCACGAACATGTAGTTGAAAGTGGAAAAATAGATTGTGTATTACGCGATGAAGACCCAGATGCGGCAAAGAGATTATTAACGGATGAAGAAATTCTACAGGAAGATCTGGTTTAAGTGTGAGAGTATGAATGGCTACGTCAATCACAATAGCATATGTGTATATTTATCGTATTGTATAAATTGAAGTATATTTTAGTCCTCAGCATTCTGTGATAGAGTTTACGTGTTTTGTGAGTTAGTAAATAATTATAACAAGTTTGATGTGTGGCAAACATCCTATCAAAAATCTATACAATAAGAGTATATGAAATCGTCTAATCAAAATCAAAATCTGATAAATATGCATATCAGTCAAATGTATTGAATCAATTTGTATTTGTAGTCAATTTCGTTGTATGCAACATTTTTGCATGGTCCTATTTTAAAACTGAAATTGCATACTGATATATTTTCAAATCATGAAGTTCCACCACAACCGTTCGCAACATATATTGGTATGTACAGTTTGTGTCTATCTTAGCAGTATAAAGCACAAACATCGGAGTAGTAAGTGTGAATGTATATATTTCTATCTATTTTTGTGTGAATACAGTATTAATCATAACCCGGCCATATAGATATAAGTTGTGGTTTGTTGTTTTTCTTTTTTCCTACATGATCGCTTGCCACGCATACAATAAGGCGTCTTAAAATTCTTCAGTTGATTTTAATTAAATAGCACATACTAAATTAATGTTAAAAGCAAATAAATGGAAAAATGATTTCAAAAGTCAACCCAAATTTAGAACATATATGATGAGCTGAAAACAACTTTTGTTAGTATGCAATAATATATAATCCTAACATTTGTAGAAAGAACCACTCCAATAAATTGTATATTTTAATTAATGCTAAACAAAAGGTAATTAAATCATTTTCTTTATTTATCAGTCAGTAATATTTATAATATTTGAAGTTCAGTTACATGTATATATAATAATTATTTAGATAAATGCGCGTTACAGACAATGCACGCAAAAAAATTACCAGTTTTCTGTCAGACAGTTATTCAGATCGCTATTGCACACGTCATATGGGATGACAGGTAGAAAATGTTATAATTGGAATAAAATATAAACGGACAGCGAATTTTAATTATTAATTATTTTCATAAACATTAATCAATATGTTACAGTAGAAAATCTTAAATAGTGTAGAATATATATA
>JAOXYB010015632.1:0-19466 GCA_028565635.1 Phoronis ovalis | reverse complement strand
AGTTTATTCTAGCAACTGTATTATGTATTTTAGTACTATAATGCATTTATAAAAAAACTCCAATTAATGTTTCTAACCACTGATGTCAGTCTATAGTGTAATACCTGAGCTATAATTGTCATCATTCCGATTAAAATCCAAAGTTTATTTTTGCTCCTATTATTAAATTAACTATATTTTTTTATTCGCCTGACTGATTTTCAAGAAGTATATGTCATTATAGTTTGTGGAAAGAAATAAACAGCAGTTGGTTATGTCACAGGAGCGAAAACTAACTTTGGATTTTAATCAGAATCTAATGGCTAACTATATATGTGTCTACATTATATACCCACATCGAATTGGTGTGTTCTGACCCCCTTTTATACCCAAATCGTGGCATAGTAAATATCATAAGGATTTATCTATTTGAGATACCCTGGGTTTTTATTATCAAAATAGTTTCCACTGTTCTGGCATGGTTAGATATTAATTGTTCTTTCACAAAAAAATTATTAAGGATGAATTTCTTCTATTTCCCCCCCCCCCCTGCTGTTTAGTAAGCCCCATGAATCAATTTCTGCCGATCTTCTTTTAATGTTTTTTTTAGATTGCTACGATCTACGTCGAACAGGTAGAAAACGTAATTCTCAATACACCTTAAACTTGAACCCACTTGGAAGGACAATTCAAGTATACTGCGACATGAAACACGGAGGTTGGACTGTTATACAAACAAGACAAGATGGCTTTACTGACTTTTTCAGAACATGGCAAGAATACAAAGACGGATTTGGCAGTACGTAACTGGAAATCTTTGTTATACTGATTTTCAATATAATACGCAATGATATGTTATTTTTTCTTGGTACAAATCGTTCCGTTATTAGGAGTTCAGTATATTTCTTTAGTTCACAACGTAGTTCACTCAGATTCATCTATTTTTTTAGCATCTTTGTTTTTACCTGTGGCAATAAACTTGGATCCTCAGTTGGTGCATGCATTTGCTTGTTTATAAGAATTGGGCAGCTTGTTTGCTAGCGGGTAACAATGACAAGTGTACGAGAAAGCCTGTCAGGGCTATCCAGTATAAAGTTAATAAATGCACGCATTCATTTAAATGTCAAAAAAAGTTTACAGTGAATCTTAGAATGGTGTTTACCTTCGTTATGTTCTATATCAACGGTGACTGTGGACATCGAAAAGTGTTCGTTTTTACCTTTTGTTTTGTACCGTTTCATATAACACAGCGATAAATAAATTGTAGGTCTGCTTGGCGAACATTACCTCGGCAACAATATTATTCACTACATGACAAATCAGAGGCATTATAGGCTTAGAATAGAGTTGACGGATTGGGACAGGAATACAGTGTTTGCTGAATATGATAGATTTCGAACCGAAAGCGAAAAAGAAGGATACAAACTTCACATTCAAGGTAATTTGTATTATTAATTAGGACCAGTTCTAATTACAGTTTTCATGTTCACCACTACGAGGAAACGTGGGCTACTTATCCTTTCATACAACGTAAAATAAACTTTTCTATGCATATGACCTTGCATTTTTTCTTCTGAAAAGGAAATGAAATCATTTTATACAGAAAATTGTTATTTTTTAATGCATAGAATACTGGACTAACCCTCAAATCTCGTATTTTCTCTTAATGTCCCTAGTGGACGAGACTTGAAACTCCAAATAGAAAAATCCTAGTATGAGGTTTCAACAAGTTAACCTCTTGTACTTCATTTTCTTGCCATGAAGTTTTGGACAGTATATGTGGCGTAGTGCCATGATGTTAAATATGTATTCCAAAAAATGATGTCAAATCACACCTTGCCTACAATGTTACTCGCAAAATATATATGATAACGTTTTATTGTAGGCTATAGTGGCAATGCTGGTGACAGCTTAGGACCTCATAATTTGCATAAATTTTCCACAGTAGATGTAGACAATGACAGAGTTACGGAGCCGAGTCAAAAATTTGGAGGCGCTAATTGCGCACAAAGATTTCGAGGAGGCTTTTGGTACTCAAACTGTTATAAAACCAACTTAAACGGTGTATACTACAGAGATGGTATCGTTGAAGATGGAAAGTTTGACGGCATTGCATGGAAAACATGGAAAAAGCCAGACTATTCCATGAAGAAAGTTACTATGAAAATAATCCCTGTCAACAGATAGAGCACATTATTACGTCAAAGAGATGTAATAATTGTGATTCCCAATACATAGTGTCAAAGATGTAAAGATACTTGTAATTTGTGTCTGATTGCACGAAAACACTTTTGAAAAATATTTTCGGAAAGGTTCTGCATAGTTTTGTTATTCCAGCTACAGCATATATAATCGGATGAATAAAGGCGATAAGTCAGAGGTACAACATATATACGTGCTTTAGACTGTGATGATACTTTACATTTTGGAAATGTTTTTTGGTAGTTTATAATTTTTATCTATAAATTGCTCCAGCCGAACATTGAACTGGCACATAGGTCACAAATATATTAATATTCGACATCCTACCATGCACGATGTGGGGTTCTTTAAACGCATCTTATCGGAAGGCAAAAATGGTTACCTGAGCGCTTGTCGCATAGGACCGTTTTTAATTGCAGGTTCTCACGCTAGCCACCAAGGAAATATGTTGATTACATCACCATTATTATAATGTAAAATAGTTTATGTAAAATTGCATTTTACTGCAAAATAAATAACTTGACAAATCTTGGACTATAGTAAGTTATCTGTAAGTTTTATTTTGGTTACTGGAATTTTTGAAAGGTCGTTGCATCATATAAGGAGAGCTCTCGGATAGCATTGACCGACGAGCAAGAAAAAAATAGATTCTAAAACCTGTATCGGTAACATGTACTTTGGTTATTATAGTTTATGTGTGTAATGTATCGCAAACAGACTGGCGTTTTTCTTTCATAAGTTGTTTTTACAGCCTAAGGTTGTTTTCCAAAATTGTGCGTACAAATTTAAAGCTTGTAATCAAAAGATAAAATAAAAGAAATCAATTTGACGTTTAAATTATTTTATTCTTCTTCATTTTTACAAAAAAGAACATTTCTTTTGTGAAAAATGTACGAAAGTAGAAGATAATTTAAAAAGCGAATTTTAGTTAACTGGAAAAAGAAACTGAATCATAACCCTTTAGATTAATAATGGAATAATATACACTGAGCCCAACAAAGTTAATAAAATTAATAATAGAAGTATATGTATACAGAGCACTCTTTTGTCATGTTATTAGCATGGCATACGCATGTATACATATTTGTAAATGCATACACAATAATAAAACGCGTAATCTTCAATGGCACAGTGCTTGTGAGTAAGTAGCCTTAAAACTTGGCAATATATCACTCCACGGCACGCTAGTGTATGGTACAGTGGGCATACCGCTTATGAAACGTGACGGAGATGTGACTGTAACCATTGCTGGTGAGTGCAAGGGCTCTGAGGGGTAGACGGATGCATTGGGATCATCACATAGCTGAGGCATTTGTGGTATGGTCGTATGCCATAACTTTCTTGCAGCTGTGTCTACGTGTAACTCGACTGGATGTTCACTCTGTTGGATATCACTCGTGTTTATATTACTCGTAAATGACGTCACGGTGGTATTAGACAGTGTACCTTGTGTAGGATTACTAGTTGCACGATCTATTGAGTCCTGAAACTGTATTTTCCTTAAGTCCATTTGTTCTTTTGTGTGTAGTGTCGAGTCTACGAATTCAGTTTGCTGTGGCATATTAATATTCGGTCCACCGGTGCCCTCATCGGAAGAAACACCACAATTCACTGACAGACTCCCCCGGGGCAGTTCACTTGCAGATGTCACAGATGTCAGAAGAGATGAACCACAAGGTGACGACTGAGTTGCGCTGTAAGTTCTATGCATTGGAGTGCTATAAAATGGAGAAGATCGCAGTCCATTTGCAGCTGCAATAAGAGACCTATCACAAGATGACAACCGAATTCCACTTGAAGTTCCATGCATTGAAGTACTATGAAATGCTGTAGATGATGGGTACTCCATGAGAAATCCAGAGGGAGGTCTAGACGCGATGCTGTTTACTGGTGGAAACTGTGGTATGGGACTGAATGGTACTAACAGTGGGTAACGATACGAACGCATGTTGTGCAAATATTCTCTTGAATACTCGTACGGAGCGAACTGATTTAGCGGGGAAAACTGTTCACCTTCATTTAAATACCAATTATCAGGCAATGCTTTCCTAGCTTTCGGTTTCACAATGTTTGTTTTAACTAGAAGATTTTTTCCTGGAGCAACCATACTAGGAGATATTTGTTTGCTGTTGGGTTTTGAATCACTTTCATTTCTGTTTACACCATGCCGCCCTTTTCGTTGTCGCCTGGCCGAATTCGGACTATTAGGCTGATCTCCATCTCTGAAATTATATATCGTATTAGGACATAAAAAATATAATAGTAAAACTGTTTTTCCTATTCATGTGATCTTTTTATGTAGTTATAATACCTAAGATTTTCTTAAAGACAATGGTTGATAAACAAAGCATGTTGTTTTTATCATTAAATCTAAATGCAGATTGCTTAGTTATAAAGACAGATTCATACCTGTTTTGTTCAAGCTCGAAAAAAACTGCGTTTATAACATGTTCAGGGACTTGTGACAATTTCTCTGGACTTGACCTACAGGCGTTCTTTGCAGAGGTTTTAGAGTTTAATAAATCTTTTCTTCGTCGATTCTGATACCAAATCTATAGGTAAATGTATGATTACAGTTATAAATACATTATACGCGAACAAATGACAGTCATTCTAAGCAATAAATAGTTGCTTTTTATTGTTCTGATAATAAATTATGTGTTTCTTCTCACAAAACAGAGTCGCTAGTTTACCTTTTCGGCGTCTGTAAATATTTTAAAATTAAAGGTTACTGATTACACAAAAACAATTTAATGCAACGCACCTTAACCTGTTCCCGTGTGATTCCAATCCACTTTGCGATGACGTTCTTTTGTCCACTGTTTGGATAACGCACCTTGCTGAAAATAGCTAGAAGAAGCTCTAACTGATATGGCGTGAAAGAAAGCCGATTGCTGTTAAATTCTGGTGTACACCTTTTTTCTGCAAGAAAAAAAATTGGACGATTTTGAGAATGCCTTATCAATCAGAACGTGTCACAGATTTGGCTGTATGAAGATGCAAGTACATTTTCCCGTTATATAAAAATCTAAAAATACCTGCACATGCTGTAATATAGTTTAAAGCTGCTATCATACGGTTACTTAGATATCATAGGATAGGGAAACTTAGCTTCAGTAGCACGTACAGATAAGGGCAAACATATATCGTATACTATATTAAAACGAAGTTATTGAAACAATCCTGGATTAGTGTAAAACATTAAGACATTGTGTATACTCCCCGGTTGGGTCCCCGATATACTCTCATTCAAAAGTCTACATTATGTGTTGCCCCTTGGACCCCCCATTTTTCAGCTTGAATTTTTACCATGGGATATCTTTATTTTTATTTGTCAACTTTTATCATGAGGATGTTTTTTGCAAATATCTTTTTTTACCATGATGAGGTATATATTTTTACAAACACATATAGCTAACTTGGTATTGTGTTTATTTTTATAAAAATTAACATTTATACACTCAAGCTAAAACTACTACATATGCATAATAGAAAGTATTGCCTCTTTCAATTACACTGTTTAAGATGTTTTCCAGTTATAAATAGCATACAAATAGGTTCCCAGGGTGTACATTTCCAGGATTTTTTTAACATGGGGTGCATACTTTAAGCATTTGTTACCATGGGGATACGTTTCAAAAGTTTGGTTTACATTGAAATATGGTTTTCGCAAAAAATTTTTACCATGGGGTATATTTTTGGAAAGCAATTTTATGTTGTTTTTTTTACCCAGCAAGATTTTTGCCGGGTACTCCCCCGGGCTTCTGGGATGTCTGGATCGCTTTGGATACCCGTTTGGAATACTGCTACATTAATCAATAGAAGAAACGTTATCGGTTTCACCAAGCTTTCTGGGTGGCGAATGAAAGCATGCATTTTCATATGAACGCATTATGAATCAGAACAGGAACAATTGAAAATTTCCGTTTCCCCAGATTAAGACAAATAAACAGTTATGTAGAAGAGCAAATTCAACGTAATGGATTAAAATTTATCGAAAACGAAGTTTAGAATGTTTAACTCACGATTAATACCGGTGTGATGGACAACTACGGTGGGTATGATATCAACAGGTTTATCGTCTTCAATGGAACCTGAAACCATTGGACTTTTTACAGGGCACGTGTTATAATACAGTTCAGCAGGCCCCGCGGTAGGCATATTGCACTGAAATATATAAAGACACTAATTACATTTAAGACAATCATGGTTCTCTTGTGATTATTGTATATGTTTGCGTGTGAAATTAACAAGGCTTATAATTTCATGAAAACATGCCTGCTATAATCGACCTGATAGAACAAAAAATTGAAAGATAATTTCGTTGAACAGCAGTATAAAGCCGTCTCTGTATTGACAAAAACATAAATATATCTAAATACACAAAGTCATACAATATCTTTAAAATATACAGACAAAGATTAAGCACGCACATTTTTTTAATATGCCATTATATTGTACTAAATGCAGGAATATCAATTTATATTGTTATGCATTAGCACTTACCTTTTAAATTTATCTCGGGTAACTATACTTGCTATGATTTTTTCTGTTTTGTAGAGTAGCTTAGTTCTGTGGTTGTACTAAGAAGAATATGTCCAACCTGTTCGATATCTTCTTTTAATATGAACAATTTTCTTATGATACTTGGGAATTTCGTTTATTTATCTTACAAATTTAACAAGAGCTTATCCTGCCTTTAAATTGTTCGTCTTTTGTGCTTGGTTTATGTGTGAAACCCAGTAATTCCATTATGCGGTCAGGAAACATTTCATCACACGAATTAAAATTTGTGAAAACACATTTTTTTAACAAATGCAATGCGACACATTAAATTTTTAAAAAATTATGTTTTGTTACCAAATGTTACTTCATTACCTACGGATTAAAAAAAAATAACAGGTACATTCTGCTAATGCCACCCCTCTTGACAAGTAGGATCGTCTGATTACGTAAGGAGGTAATCAACATCTATCAGGTGTGTTGGGTATATTTACAGCTAGGTTTCACGGACGGATTATCCTATTGAATAAAATTAAATATTCTGGGAATGGCTTAAAATTCACTAAAATAAATCCCTATAAGGGCATTGTATAAAGCCAAAGCAATCAACAGTATGAGTCACTGATCAAAGGCCCCGAAAAAAACCAAGTATTATGATCACTGCTAGATACCAGGCAATTTCCTTTGATCCTGGAAGCCGTTTTCGTTTCATGTTTAGAGAATAGCCCCACTGTCAATATTTGTAAAGTGAATGGCAGTTAGCTAGCGCAACCGCGACGTGTTCTGGTACTAGGTTGCCAACACTTGAATTGCTGCTTTTTTATCATTTTTCAGTCATTTCAGAGTTAATTGTTACGAATACTTTGAAAAATGTTTAGCATTTCATTACATAATTTTATTAAATAATCTGAGACTAATGTAATTATACACATTAATTATATCCAACAACTTTTCTTATTTTTTACATAAAAATAACAAATTACAACTGAAGCATAAAAATATTCTGTTTAGACAACTACAAGACTAAATAACACAACAACAAATGCTAGTGCCAACTTTGCCAGCTTATTAAAAAAAAAATACAACTGAATAAACTGCTGTGAAAACCAATCTGGGTCACACGGGAGTCAGATAATCCTCAGGGTACATACAAAACAATTTTCTCCTGCACTAATAACAAACAACAATTTTAATAGGAGGTTCCAGGAATTTAAAAGTTCCTTAAAACCTCCTATGACACACTTTCAGGACAACAAGTTTGAAAAACTGCAGGGCACTGAAAAAAACCTGGCACTTGGAATACATAAATCACATTACAATGTTTACTTGGTTATCTATGCAGGATTATGTAAGACCTAACACCAGATTAAGCTTGTTAAACAACTAATTAACTGTACAAATACCCTGATATAACATAATATTGACTAATGTCTGCTCACAACAAAACTTCACTTAAACGTGAACAATTATACAACAAAATGGCTGCAATAATCAGAGTCAGTTTTAACAAAAAGGACTAATAACTTATACTATACACATGCTTGTGTGTTCTTAGTCTCACAATAACTTAGCCAGCTGACATCTCATCCCAGGAGGCAAATGGGTCAAAGGGTGAGCCCATATGCACGAATTAAATATCATGTGAAAAGGGATCTTTTTTCAACCGGGCGTGTAACATGCATTCCACGTAAGGATATATATTTAGCTAAATATTGGCAAATAGGGTGTTCTTTTTAGAATGTACTGAAGTAGTACTGTCAAACGGTATTTTTTTACCATCAGATACAGATGTGTATTAAAAAAGGGTATGTTTTTCACCATCATGTGAGAAAAAATTAGGGCGGCTTAACCGGCATGGAAACGTGTTTACGTATCTGACGATTTTTACTGAGTGAGGTCTGCCAAAGGATCACTTTTTAATCCTTAAGTCTTCCAAAGGGATGTTTTTTAAAGCAGACTATATATGTGTATAGCTTTTAAAACCTATGTTTGCGCACCCTGTACACAAGTGACCCCGGGTATCTCATGCTTACAAATTTCATATTTCAAGTTTCGTACTCTGTACTATACAATTTATTTAAAATAAACAGCTTGTATGTCTCTTTTATTTTTTTTCAGTTTCTTTTTAGACTTCTGTGCTGGCAATTATAGCTTCAGTTCTTCTTTGTAAACTGTACAATAATTGGAACTGAAAACAAAAATGACAAATTCATAAGGTTGGTAATCCATTTTTAATAAAAATTTCGTTAATACAATTTTCATTTTGGCTGAGTCAGTATATATTAAAAAGTTGCATGAAAAAAAAAATGATTAAGTTAAAAAAACAATGATACATCTTTAATTTCGTTTCTGCCATGCACTTTAAGTCACACGCAATAAAATCGTGAATCTCACATACTCTTGGTAGAACGAAACATCATGCGCCACATTCTAAAAACGTATCCAAACATACAATGTGTCATTTCTATCTGATTTATTAGGATTTTGAATTTTCCAAATGTTACTTACTTATTATAACAAGTAAAACAGCTATAATGACTAAAGCAAGTATTATCCTCATCTGCAATAAGAAACAAACATCATTATATGCTTACCTGTTCATCAACAACAGGTCATTTTTTTTAAATTGCAGTGTACTTCATACACTTAAAAATTGGTTTAAAATTATATAAGTCAACAAGCAAGAAATGATCTGTAGTTGCCAGACATATAAGAAAGTTCAATGCAGTTAAACAAAAATCACTGACAATTATATTATAAACTGCAAAGGGTACTAAACCTGTACATCTAATTTTATACTGCTGGGATGAACTTTTTTGTATTTTAGTAATGTTTTATTGCAAAGAAATGATGTAAATTTCACTATTACATGCATATTCAACAGTTTTCTAACTTATACAAAACTTTTTGCCATTTTTCTATATGAATTTGTGCTGCATCTCTCTTTGAGACTATGGATTATTCAGAGAGATATAATTTTCTTCACAATATTTTGCAAGTATTTTAAACTAAGGAGCTCAAAAATGTGATATAGTATTACATTAAACAAGAAATTAAAGAAAGTGATAAAACTTACCCTGCACTGTTTCCACCACATTTGTCTCTGTAATCCTTTTGCTCTGCTTCGGAATAAATGAGCGTTGCTAGACAAATCCTCTGGAAATTTAAAACGGTAATCTAATGTGCAACATATTCTTATTAAAAAATTTTAAGGGAAAAAATATCATATAATTAACTAGAGAAAGTAACGGTAGCGAAAAATAACTTTTTCAGATTTTAATTGGAATAATGTAACAATACAAGATTTACAAAAATAATTCCACAATATAAAATGATGCTTTCATAGCTGCAAGTTCTACTATGATACATAACAAATCATGAATTATCTGGAGGACATGTCTGTAATTATAGATGACATATAATATTTCGCAGTACTTGAAAAAATGTATTGATATTTATTCAAAAATTAGATTGTAACAATATTGTTTATAACCTGCTGACCTGATTTATCATGTAAATCTTCTAGCTTTTCACCTCTATCCAGCACCTTGCCAATATTTTGCTGCATAACACCCACAACTTCATCAACTTGGCCCTGTACTCTGCATATAAAATGTTGTATGTTACAATCTACTAGATAATCCCTCATTATTACCACTGTTAACCAGACTTAACAGTAGATTGCAAATTTGTTAACAGAAAACCTGTGTCTCTAATTAGAATTTGAAGATCGTTTGTTGCTTAATGTTTCCCATTCAGCTGATCTGCGTATCAGTGGACCGTACAAAAACACCCATAAAACTAGACCTAGAACTTTCATTATAACAGATCTAGTTTATTGCAAGGGACTCACCCTGTAACAGTCCATAAATCTATAAATGAAGACAAAAAGTCCCCTCACATAACTGAGAACCATGATGTCTTCCATTAATCGTCACCCAGAAAACAGAATACCTTGATTTGTTTGAACTTGGATTACGTAACTATTATAGTTGCACATCAGCAAATACAATTGAACAACAATTGTAAGATTTAACCCCGGGGGGTACTCAAGGTATTTTTGGTGGAGGTGTGCAGCCCAGTTGAAAATTTTGGTTTTGGATTGTATACTTCTTATGGTATTTTTTTTGATTTTGCTACCGTAAAGAAATTCAAAAATTTGGATTGCTACCAGCTGCTTACAGCAAATAATTTTGAATAATTTTAGGTTTGGATCCATAAAACGATTTTTGGAATTTGATTTGTATCAGTCAGTTTGCGTAAAAATGGATTGCTACTCAAATATTTTAAAAATTTGGATTGCTACCCTTATATTTCACAAAATTTGGATTGTTACCCTTATGTTTCAAAAAATTTGGATTGGGTTTGCTACCGCAAGTTAAAATGTTGGATTGGGTTCCGCGGCACATCCCTGTAGTAAAAAAACCTTGAGTACCCCCCGTGATTTAATTCAGTTATTTTAAATAGAAACCCACCTAGAAATGCTGTCATTTTTTAACCTTCCAGGTTTGGCAGTTGGACCCTTAAGGAAGAAGTCATTATCGTCATCGTCATCATCGTCTAGGAGTCTTACCTATTGAAATAAGATTAAACTAAAATTAAGCGTATAATGAGAACATTTGTCAAACCCAGGAAAATTTACCTTTATTCTTGCTGTATATGTAAGAGAAACCATGCAAGGTTACACACCATTCTTTCAATGCAACAACACTGAGCCTAAATAAATCTGAGTTGCAGATTTTTCGAAATAATTTTTTGATATTGACAGTATTTTAATGCACAATTTTTTTAGTATTTTATTTCAGATTAAAAGATTAAAGAAAGAAACTAGAAATCAAATGAATTTTTTTGAAATTTGCTTATACTTTGAAACCCTAGAATTATACATAAATAACACTTTAAAGCATTATATTACTTATTATATTATCATTTACCCTCTCTGCAGCATGTCTATCTGATCCCTCAACATATCTGTTAAATTTTGGTGGCATCTCTCCTTCTACACACAATGTACTTCAATTAATGCAAAGATTAAAACTGTAAAAATATGAATAACTGTATGTACACGTAAACAGAAGAACTTTCCAAACAGTAGAGTATACTAAGCAGAGAGTGGCTGGATATCCTTGAAAGGAAATTATAACACAGTTATGGCAAGCATTACAATAAATCTTAATGAGATCGCCATGTTAAGTGATATAAAGCATTTATCAATATGATGTACATGCCCACTTCTTCGTAACGATTTTCATTTCATTCACAACACATAGTCGTCAGATCGTAATAATAGTCCCAATCTGACGTATTGGTCCTAATACTTTCCTATTCAAAATGTATCGTCTTTCGAAATTGACCAAAAACAAGTAAATATTTCACACAGCAATGATCCGATTGTCTTAGGTAGTTATCACACAATACGTTGAATTTTTAAGAAATTTTAACTCAATAAATGTGAAGTGACTGTAATATGGCATCTCATGGTGTCCATATTGATTTTCAATGATTTTTTACCATCTGACTTGTTTACACGCATAGATTCATACTTTCTTCACTTGATAACAATGAACTGATAAACAAACAAACGTAATAACAAACTATTAGACCACAGGAGTATAGCTGTATGTCCTTGGGGGGAGGGGGGGGGGCGGTCAATATGAAAGTGGGTACGCATGTTCCAACAAAATTTCGTGTGAAAGGTATGTTTTTCGAACCGCCGGCGCGAAACCTGCTTAGGGTTTGCTTTTTGGCTAAAATCACAAAAAGGGGTGGTTTTTGGAGGTGTGACACTTCCTAAGGGGTGTTGTTTGGAAATTTCACTTCGTTAGGGTAATCGTTAAAATTTCACTTCGTTAGGGGTGCAAATACGGTCAAGAAAACTTAATGTGTTTACCAGAATGTGTATTCCCCGTCATATGAAAGTTACTTCCTGAATTGATGCTATTTTGAGAATGACCCTTTAAAACATGGCATATGATTGGTCAGGTCAGGGTTCAGGTATCACAGTTTTAACACTATCTGGGTCATGACCCTACGGTAGTAGGGTTATGAAGCCAGGACTAAGCCGTATGAAAA
Source organism: Phoronis ovalis (assembly GCA_028565635.1). Classification (NCBI taxonomy): domain Eukaryota; kingdom Metazoa; phylum Phoronida; family Phoronidae; genus Phoronis; species Phoronis ovalis. The sequence continues at coordinate 6,710 of JAOXYB010015632.1, read as the reverse complement.
TACTCATTGTATGAGCGAGTTAATTTCAATAAATAATAGAGTTTGACTAGCAAAGTGTTAGGACCAATATAGTCCTTGCTACTAATGCTACATGACCCTACTTATGGCTTGCCTGTGTCAGAGCCAATGGGTTATTGCCTAGAAGTTTTAAAAACTGTTGAAGCTTTTCCAAACAAAATTTTTTTTTGGTGTATTCTAGTACATGATCAAGGTGATCTTTGAATGAAAAAAATTTAGTTGAAAAACGTAAAACTTCTGATGTCTTGACTTTCCTAAGTTTATTGATAACCTTCCCCAGGAGGTTACATAGTTTAAATTAACATGCGTAACCAGAGGATATCAATAACCTTAGGAAAGTCGAGACATATGAAATCGGCCCCAACGATTTTCACCATTATATGACTATGACCTTAGGACTCCGCCACAGGCAAGCTAAAGTAGCGTCATGTAGCAAGGACCAAGACCAAATACACCCTGGGGGGTCACTCCAAAAGATTATATACCGGTATGCTAGGCCCAAAAAAAATGAAAAATCCCTACCCCGGAGATGAATTTGAAAAATACCTACCCCTTTATAAAAAAAAAATTATCAAAAAACCTACCCCTTGAAACAAAAATCATCAAAAAACCTACCCCTTGACCAGAATATAAGGGAAAATAAAACTCGGAAATGGATCAGATTTTTATTAAAGTAGATGTTTTAAGTACTTTTAAGGCAGTTTCCCGGGCACTTTCTTTGCCGGTTTCTTTGAAATTTATGAAAAAACGTACTCTTTAAAGCGGAGAGATAGATCTTGAGTTAGATAGCACTAGAGTCTAGATGACAAACCCTTGACCCGGACAAGGTAAAATAAATAGCAAAAGAGCACCCCTTGACCCGGACGCTGTGCCGAAATATAGCGCCGAGCATCCCCGTCATCACTTTATATCGAGTGACCCCCGGGCAAATACATCAGATATTATTACAAATATTATGACTAGACACCAAGACAAAGGGACAGTCTGACAGTCTCAGTCTGACGGTGACAGTCTGTTTATGTAACTGAAGAACGTTTTATAAATCTTTATGTTTAGGGTGCTAGTATTCACAGTTAAGCACAAGCTTTCGACTGCATGTCTGAAACACCAGAAGCAACACATTTTAAGTGGATATTAATTTATCTTTATGAGACAAAAAATGCATATTTTATAAAATTACCTTGTGACTTTTACACTTCCGTGATTTTGTCGCCATCTTATGAAAATAACGATAGTATTGCAAAAACGTGACGTAGATGTAAGATGCATTTTGGTGCAGTGCGTACTTTATTTTGAAAATTGCTTATTTCTAGAAACTTATTACATGATTGTATTCAATATGGTTAATATTGTTTATTATCAGTCGAACCCTTTATGGAAACTTTTACATAATAACGAAGATAAACATCGAGGAAACTAATTTACTATTTGACCTTAATTTTAATATAGGTCAACAACCACGTGATCTTTGGTGGGAGGTTCCAGGTGCAAGTAAGTCGGTGGGATGCTGGGGCTGATGGAACTGTGAACTTTTCTAATTTTTGGCGCTTGTCTGTTGATATGCAAAGGATTATTGTTTAAACTCAGCGTATTATCTAGTTTACTTGGAGTACGCAAGATTAAAATAACATTATTGTAGATTTTCCAAAAAATAACCTTTCTAGTCAGTTTTCAAAAGTTTGTTTATTTCATTGACACATTCACTGTCAGCTGCTGGTCTATTTTGTCTGTGATTACACAGGATACCTAGGGTGAGTAAAAATGATTCAAACTGGGAGATAGATATGCATGTGATTAAAATTTATATTTGCATAAATTTTCGACTCTGCTTAAAATGAACAAAAAAATTAATTTAAAGAATTCTGTCCAGCATTTTACAATTAATATTTTATTTTATTCAGATTTTTGCAAAATTTATTATTTCTGTGATTTTCAAATTGAATATGGCATATGTGATGATAGAGAATTGTCAAAAAATGTAATTGTATTATATGTTCTCATGTACTCATTTATATAATCAATAAAATTCAGAATCACAATTAATGTTTTTTTCTTTTTTGAAAATTTAATTCAAGGAAAATAAACTAGTATCCAGATTTATTCTGCAAATTTTATTATTTATCATTGAATTCAAATTATGTGTTAGAAAATATCAAGATTAATCTTATGTTTTCATTTACTTGTTCAGTCTGCACCTGAGACTATAATATCAAATATGTCATTAGCTACATTAGGCACAGGAAAATAAATAGGTATGATTCCGTTACTCGACAGACCTAAATTTTGACCACAGGCCAAAAAAAAAAAGTTTGTTTGCATATTTTTCAGTAAATACCTGTGTTGTTATTCTTTTATTGTGTCTCATGATTTGGTCAATAAAATTAAAAAATGCTTATACCTACCTACCTACCCTATTTTTTTGGCTATTATAATGTAAACTATACATATTGTTTCTTATGCCATGGTATCATCATGAATGCATGTCTGGTGAACGAAACAGAGCGAAGAGTGTGGATTAAAAAACTTGTAGCAGAACAAATGTATGTGTAATGTTTACTGCCATTTACAGATTTGAACATTATGTTGTAACACCATCTGCAAGGTGGTCATGGCTTCTGAACAAGAAAATCAACAAAACCAACAAAACCAGAAGGATGCAGTATCAGAAGCAGAAATGGAATTAAAATCGACAGGAAAAGTTACCTTTGACAATCCTGTAGAAGCCTTGGCACAAAAGAATGGCTCATATAATATAGAAGTTAACAAAGAGGTATGCTACATTTTAATCATGTGTTTAGTCCAGAGTTTTAGATCCTTAAATTGGTCTGTCAGCTGTTGCATGTAATGAAAATAAAAGCTGCATTTGCCTTCTCACAATGGTGTTCCTATGTCAGGAGGTTCTTACTTTCTATTTATTTCTGAGTATAAGCATTTCAGTGTTGCCTTCTATATAAGCTGAAAATCATTATTAGGCAAAACTTATTCACGCTTCGTACTTCGATAAAATAAAAATGAAAAGATACATAACTTGTAAAATAAACCTATTAAATATGCAATTTATTATCCGACCCATAAATATTAAGGTCTGCTGAAAAATTGTGTGACCTTCACTAAGGCAGTTTTAAACAGCTAAATTAATTGTTTGAAATGTTAAATTCAAAAGAAAATATCAAATCAAAAACCTATCAGTCAAAATGTATTCAGTGGTTAAAACTTTACACAAATAATCTTTATAGAAATAGATACAAAACTGTGCCTTAGTTTTTTGAAATGTTGCTTTTCAAAATTTTTGTTAACCCATTTTTGTTGATTTTTTCTAATGCGAAAGCTTTTATGCATATTTTTATCAAGAAAGCAAAGTTTGAATTATGAGATTTTGTGATTATATACTCCTGTATTGGGTTTGTACGTTTTCTTTTCCAATTTTCGACAATCTATATATTCAAGACTTTTGGACATATGGGTTCACCTGAAATGTGACATCACTAATGTGAGCCAATGTTGACCATCAGGTCATTTAGAAGTCAAAAGTTAAATTTTTAAAATTGTTTAAAACATCTGAAAATATTGTTATTAAATTGAACAAAGGTCATTTTCAATTAATCTCTGAAGAAAATATGTTCTGGAGAATGGTTAGTCTTTCCTGGGACTAATGTAATATTGCCGGAGAGAGATCTGTGTTTGGAACAACTGAATTAATTAATAACACAAGTTGGTATAAAACATTGCTTTGTTTTGCAGGAATTACTGATTGCCGCTACTCTGATGCAAGATGCCAAATATTTAAGAAATTTAACTTTCAAAAAGGATCCTGATTCTGTGAGGTAAAGAGAATATTAAAAAAAAAACATGTATACACATATATTACACAAGAGTGTTTAAAGTCATATGTTCAAGAAAACCACTTAAAATTGCTGTAATGTTTGATTTGTGTTATCTTTGTGCGGCAATTTCCACTGAAATAACTTTTAAGTGCTTTTTAGATCACAACCACTTGTTGGCAGGATAGTTGTATATTATATATAATAATTGCTATCTATAATATCATATAGCCAACCTGATAAACTTATTTAGTCATATTTTATTTAGTTTTGGACTATTGTTTCTCTTATCTGCATGTGTTTATTTGTGTTAAGTTAATGATTATATAAATTAAACTACTTATTATTTGAACTGTTGAAATTATTTCTGGTGCTGGTTTGCAAATCTCATGTGATTAATATCTTTAATTTTGCAGATCTTATAATTTATTTCATCATTTTGGTATACGATGGACACTGTATTTTTTCATCTTGGTTATCCTGTCTCTTGCCATATTTGAACGTCCAGCTGTAGTAAAAGCTCCATATTGGGTAGGCTATTACTGGTAGTAGCTTTAATTTTCTGACATACTTCTTAAACTGTACTATTATAATAATTAATTGATACTATTTTGTTAAGTTATGTTTTTCACAACACCACACCAATATTTCAATGGTGATTTGTTTTGTTAAAAACAATTGCATGACTTTGGTCTGCATATAGAACTGACTTTGTTTAGTCTACCACCATTGTCCATAAGATTTATCTTAATAAGATGAAAAATTTATTTCATTTAATGTCACACCATCATCTCCTGTAAGAATACTTGCTGTAATACTTGGGTGCATTAGTTTATCATGTCATCATCTTTCATAGTTGTAAACTCTTTCTGAAAATCAATGATTCATTGTAGCAACTAGTTACACATAATGAAATTACGCAAATCATTTATAAACAGTGCCAAGACGAAACATAAAAATAAAGATGCATGTACATTTGGAAAATTGCAACTGCCATGTACTGGATTCTACAAAGCATGAAAGTTTATAGAGGAGGGAATGAACAGGATATTTTCGTAACCTGTGATGGCAAAATTTGTTTGTTGTGATTAGTGAAATAATAATTGTATTTTGCATTACTCAATAAATGTGACTTAATGAAAAAATGATATTTGTAACAACATGAACCGTGAAATTCAATTTTTATACCTATACTTGATCTGTAAATTTCCTACTGAGATCTGATTTCAGTAAGTTTTTAGATATTTCCTCTGAGCTAAGATCTCTACCCTCCCATTCTGCCCTTTAAATTTTAATAAAATCCATTTTCCCCCAATCAAATTTATGTCTGAAGTAATTTATTTATTTGGTTCATTTCTGTTCTTACTCCATTCTGTTACCTGTTGGAATTTGTTTGGGGCACTAAAAAATAGAACTTTCTAAAAAATTAACTGAATGCTGCCACCCACTTACTGTATACTGTTTCGGTGTCCTAGTACTTGTTTCTCTTACTACCAGCACCCGGTCGGTTATGATGCACTGTGTAAGACGTATATATTAATTTTATGTTAAACTTGTATCCATATTTCTCTTTCAGGCAACTATGATTGTGGAGCTGCTGTGTTTAGGTTTTTTTCTGTTTCGATTTGTGCATAGTGCCAAGTTTCAAACTGCCACAATTTTTTGGAAGGACAAGAAAAATCTAGTTATTTTATTATTAATAGTTGTAAGTATAATGCATTTATTAGTACAGCTGAAAAATATATTAAGATAATGATTGTTCAATCCAACTTGTTAGTGATTGCTGTGTTTAACCTGGTATATATTAGTAATATATGAACATCAAAATGTAGGTATAATACGGTTTCTACATTTTGTATAAAAATTGGCATTGGGTCCGATCGATATATCATATGTATATATTCAGTATTTTCTGGAGAATGTTTTGCTGTACAGGTGAGATATGCTACTGATAGAATGTGTTTTAGAAGTGAATCTTCTCCTATTTTGTCTCTGTCACCATTTTTCCTCACTTTTTAATTGTTACTGTCTGGACTTTTGATCTCTGCCACAAAGATGATAATTGTATATCTCTTCTATTTTCAGCTCACTTTTATCGACATGTTATGTTATGTTATCTGGATAAATGTTGTGGGAAGTAATGCTAGCCCACATCCGTTTCGCTGGTCAAGGCCTCTGCGACCTTTATATATTGTGAACTTTGGTGAGGGAAAAGAGGTAACAATAACCTGATTGTGTGGGTTTGTGTTCACTATAAAATTTTTAATTAGCAAAACATGCCATCACTAAAACAGGTATTCTGTTGCCTGGTGGTAATTAGTCCCAAGGTCTACATTTGGTTTGATCTTGTAAGCTTCAGGTGTAATAATTGCATTTTTACAATTTACAATTTTACAATTCCAAACTTGCAAATATATAAGTTCAAATAATATCCCCATGCTTTACATTCAAAGTTATACATTATATTTTGTAATGGAACAACCCGTACTATTGTATTATTTTTACTTATTTACATAATTATCCTGTTTGTGCATCTTATGCTAACTGTCTTATCATGATGCTGCTAACAAGCTTTTGATTAGCTACTAAAAAAAGTATGTAACATGTGGACAAGACCAAACAATCTAGAACATAATTAGGGTTGCTCCTATAAGGGAGCAAGCCTATTGGTTTTGTATGATTTCTTTCTTCTTTTTCTTTTTTCTTCCAACTTTCAGCAAGCTATATATATCTCGAAGACGGTTATGGGGTAGGCCATTGTTGACATTGAGGTCAAAAGGTCATTTGAAGGTCCAAGGTCAAATTTTGAAAAAAATTCAAAATGTTCTAAAATGATTGTATTGAGTTACAACGAAGTATTTTAGATGATCT
>JAOXYB010015631.1:6737-22133 GCA_028565635.1 Phoronis ovalis | reverse complement strand
AAGAATAAGATATTAAACCAATGCTTGCTTGTAAAAAGTAAGAATAAGATATTAAACCAATGCTTGCTTGTACAAAGATGAATAAAATATATGGTTTTCAGCAATTACATACAGTTATTTTTGGGTATCAATATATATATAAAATACCAACATAATTTTAGATTCTGTAATTTTTCATAAATTTTGCTGGTGAAAGAGACCATTCCTAACTTCAAAATGAGCTTTAATCTCACAACATAAAGCACACTTGGTCATTTTACTATTAATGAACTCCGCATCCTACAAATGTACAATCATGTAAAATTGTTTTAGAATTTTACATACTAAGAAAGTACTCTAAAATGTACTGTACCATGCCATCATCCTCTTCTACAGCTAACCATCTGTCAACCACAAAGAAATACCTTTCTCCTGTTTGAAGATCTGTTAACTGAAGTCTACTAAACAACCAAGAGGGATTCTTTCCAGAGTTATCATGCCATGTTCTACAAAAAGACAATACTGTCTGTTGGTTTTTTTTTTAATTGGACAATCACTCACACAGATATGTTCTTTTCCAAATATTTTAACTATTACCTTATTTTTAACCTTGTTATTGTGAGATTAAAGGAATGTATACTGTATCAAATTGTAATAAATACAAGAGTTTGACATGAACTAATCTTACTGCAATCTAAACAATACATTTCATATTATTAAAAAAATATTCTAACATAAAAATTTGATAAGTAGAGCTCTCAGTGCTTCATTTTCATTCTGAAGACTCCATCAGAAGAATAAATAGTCTCTACAATCACCAGTCTTCATAATGCAGTTGAAACATTATGGTACTTCACAAAATTTGTTTTGGCTATATGTCAGAATATTTATATTATCAATATGATTACCAAGGTAATGAACTATTATAATCAATTAAACATCACATGTTTGTTAACATTTATATATTCACCTCAAGTATGTTGGCTGACCAATTGACCTAGGTGTTGCCATTAGGAAAGAATCTACTCCTCCTTTTTGTAAGACAGTCCGCTTGTTATCAAAAATCAGACGAGGTCCAGTTTCCCCATAATCACCAGCAAACACCATTGAAACCTTAGCTGTAGTGCCTAACAATGAATTTTTAAAATATTTCATCAGAGGCAGAGAATACTTATAGTGCTGTAACAATTCTACTACTACAAGCATGTCTCCTGCTTAGGACTGACATTGACTAACATACATATGGTGTCATAAACTACAAACATGTATCTGATAAAAAAAAACAAGCCTAAATATGAATGATGGAAATTCCCTGCTATAAGTCAAATTACATCTTCAGCTGTTCCATACCAGTGGTATTTTTATCTCCTTGTATTCCATACATCTACTCCTGCAATTGTAATTTTATTAGGATGCCCCGTAGTAATTTATAATCAACAGCTCGTAAAGCCATCAATTCTTTTCATAAATTTATCTCAAATAGTTATGTACTTTTTGATTTATTGGGCCATGGTCACTTTCCATGGTATTTATATCCTAGTATAATTCTAATAAGTACCTGATCTTGGCTTGTTTCCAGTATACACAACTAGCTCATACAGGTATTTGTCATCAGGATGATTATCCATCAAAGGTAAGACTCCAGCCTTCAGCTCATCAATCCTATCCGCTTTAATAACCCAAATCAAAAGAATCAGATAGACTCCAAGCAAAGCAAGGAATGTTGCAAAAATACCCGGATTTGAATCTAGCTTTAAAAATGCAGAGTCACTTGGATCAAAAGTGTTGATAGGCACGGCAAATACACTTGCAAAGGCAAGAGGTCTCGGTCCACGTGGAGGTGGTATTAGATTCTCAGGAATTTGTCCACTAGCTGTTGTTGTTGGAGTTTCTGTGGTGGTTATAACTTCTGAATCATCTGGGCAGGTTATCGATAAAAAGTCACACTGGCACTGAGTTAGAATTGGTGTCGAAAGTGGACCCACCTAGAAATTAAAACATTATGTTACAACAACTGGCTCCAAAAAAACACTTCTATTTTTTTTTCTGTTAACAAAAGATTTAAACATATATCAAAAACTAAAGGTATTAGCAATGACGGTGTCAAAAAATAGATTTTTTTTAAAGTATACTTGGTTTATTATAAAAGTACTTCAAATTGTTTTTATGTGATAAAATAGGAGACATTTTGGTATATATTCTCATCAGCTTGAAATAAGAATGTGGTACTATCATCAGCTAATAAAAATTAATATAACAAAAAAATGCGTGTATCAATATATGAATACAGTACCTCACAGCCTTCAGTTTCCCAGGATTCTGTACAATCATTCCAATATTTACACTGAGAGACATAGGCGGCTAGTTGATAGTACACCACTCCGTCTTCGGGGTTAAATGGTATCTCAGTAGGTGCTGCTGTAGTTATGTCATCACTTCCTCCAAAGCCACTTTGCACTCCTGCACCTAAAGTCACGTATCAACACTATATTGTATGTGGTATAACATTTTAACCAAAAGGAAGCAAGTCTTGCTTGATAAAAGTACTCCCAGTATAGATGGATAATTTTTTCTTTTTTCTTTTAAAGGACTAAAAAATGTCCATCAAGTGATCTAACAACTATAAATTCCTGCAATACATACCAAAGGCTACTGCTCTCTTCCTTCTTCTACCTGTGGATACAGTAGTTGTGATATTTCCATCGGGCGACATCGTTGTTGTTACCTCGTCATACTCCTCTTCTACATATGGATAATAAATCTCACGTCTGGTTTGGACACCCATATAAACTATAGTAGTTTCAGTTCTACAGAGACAAAGTGAATGATAATTATGCTAAAATATATGCTGCATACTACATATCTGGTAAACAAAATTTGTCAATCTTACTTCAAAGCAGAAATATATTTTTTGTAACAAGAATCAAAAACTGATACACCACAGTGAATAAAAACACATACGAGTTAAAGTCCGAGTTAGATAAGAAACAAGTTTCTGGATCTTGACCATTGTCTTCAGTAACATTGGAACCCTTATTCTTTAATCGCCCTCCAGCAGTATCAGTGGTGTTTTCGATACTTTGGGTTTCGTTCTTGAATTTAAGTGGTAATGCACAGAAGTAGTCATATTCATCAACTGTTGGTACCCGATTGATGCCAATATAAGCAAACAATTTAGTCACATTGATTGGCTTCGGTACATCTGTCGTTGTTGATTCTGCAAAAAATAGTAAACATTTTGTATTTAAAAAAAAAGAACAAGCCATTTAGCATTTCAACTATATAAATAAAATGCAGTTTCCCAACTTGGAAGGTCTGTACTAGGTTCATCTGTGATCAGGTTCTCTTAGGGATTTATGCATATGCACTAGTTGTACAGTCTATTGTGTTCTCCTGTTTTGCTTATTCCGTTCAGCCTAAACTTTTTATGCAATTTCATACTTTGAGATTATATACCGCCAATTTTAGAAAAGCCTAAAAGCAGATGTTATCCAGTCATCTCATTCTGCTGGAATAAGTATTTTGCTCTCTGTCTTGTACAGTATATCAATAATTTTTTCTTCTGAATTATCATTTTGTTTTGGAGGCAAGAAAACACTGTGTGTCAAGCTCACCATATGTCGTTGTTTCATTCATGGTTGTAGTAGCAGGTGCTGTTGTTGTTGTGTAGTTTGATGAAAACATTGTAGTTTCATCGGTTGTTGTGTCATTAGTAGCATTAGGAGGTGCTACCTTCTCATTAAGTTTTGCGCTGAATGAAGAATATGGTGGAACAATAATCTTATGCATAACCATATCCTTAACATCTTCATAAGTTCGGTTCCACACTGGTTTTATTTTAGCCTTTTCAGGATCTCTGTTAAGAAAAATGTTCGCTCTTTCTGTTAACTTCTCCGCATTCAATGGCTGATTGTTATCATCTGTCATTGAGATTAACACGATATCACTGTTAATAGGTATGCTGTCATTGGAAACCACTTCTTCTGGGAATATACTTTCCTTCATCTGATTGACCTGAAAACCAAAGTTGTATCGTATTATTAATATTTTGCTTAAACAATATCACCAGGAGTAACACTGTGTACCGTAAAAAAAGGATCCTTTCTAATTCCAGTTTCAGTATCAACTTGGGCTAAATTACAAGTAATACAATGTAAAATAATACATTTTATTCGTTAATGTATTTATTCAAGTACGTTTGGTCACTGGCCTATTGTACATAACATAACAAATACAAGTAAAGTATGAATAAAATTATTGTATATGTTCTGTTGCAAAATAAATTTCTTGCCAATCATATATCTCTCCACAAATTTAAAAATATGTAAATTAAATAATATTAGTAAATAAATAAAATAATTTTTTGAGATGAGTAACTCATAGTTTTCTACTACACTATTTCTTGGTGGACAGGATTCTACAAATAGGCCAAAAGGACTAATATCTAAATTTCATGCAGAAAAACAGGAATTTCTTGGGACTAGTTTTAAAATTTCTTCCTTTGGTGTTAGTTAGCTTCTGGAAACAAAAATGGTGTAAATCCTGGTACTTCATAGATAAATTGTTTACACGCATACAGAGTATTAATTAAAAGTATATAATTACCACAACTGAAGCATATTCTGTAGTTTCATTACCAGTTCCAAAAAGCGAGCTTGCTGGTGGAAACTGTATGTTGTTACCATTCTGCATATCTAGACCACCACCACCTGAAAAACAAGGCACAAGAATAAAAAGTGTATTACACTATGATTTGAGTACAGAAATTGAAATAGATACTTAGTATGGAATCCATATCTAGTAGGTGGTTCTGAAAAATAGTTATAAATGTTTAAAGTTGGGGTCCCAGAATCTTTGGATAAAATGTCCAAAAATTGTGTTCCAAATGTTTTTGCTAATCAATCTTCTATAAGTGAAGTTCATTAAATCACATTTTTTTCATAAAATATGAGACCGTATAAGAAAAAAACAGCCGTAGAAACTCGTGAGAACAACAAATTTCTCCATCACATGGCGCATTCTTTCCTGAAAATTGTACCCTTGCCGCCATATTTCTTAGTTCCAATTTTCACTAATAGATGGCAAATTTTGGTGGATCCACAAAAACTCCACATTTTCACGAATTACTCGGCTAATACAGCAAACTTTTGGAAAATATTTTGGTAGGTATGTTAGAACTTAGTTTTGAGTGAAATGACACTAACTTGAAATTTTGGGCATATATTCAGCGATTGTGCAAAAGATTCTGGGACCCCAACTTTAACACCTTTGATCCTTCAAAACATTATAGCTAAATATTTAGAGAAAAATATATCTTTTATCAGACTGTGCATAGACTTCCTTAGCTTTTTATTCTGGATAATTAACCCTCACCAAGATCTTCAATGGTACTCTTCACAACTGTCATGTTCACTTTAGCAGTACTGACGATTGTGCTCTTTTCACCAATAACTTTTTTTTCAAGAACTTGTCCACCAATACTGGTCGATAATTCAAGGATGTTATGTCTTATGGATGGCTGAAAATATTGTTTCCCAATAAATTCTAACTGAATAATTTTTAGTCCATTTCATATGACTTTTTTTTTGTCTATCACTTCATTTTAATTGTTTAAGCCTAGTAGGTTGAAATATAGACACTCAATGTATCTTGAGTCCTTAACATGTAATGTTACGAGTGTAACAAACATTTACATGCCTTTCGGTTTGTTGAAAGGATGATGGCAATATACTGCATCAAACTAGCATACAATGCTTCATCTTGCCCGAAATGGGCGCAACGTGAGGTGCACTCTCGGGTGCAAATATGGCCGCCAATCGACCATATCGGATGTAATCGAGGTCAAAATTATATCCGACCTGTGCTTTGACCTGTACTTACCCTGTACCAAATATGAAGATGCTCTGACGAAAGGTGAAGCCGTTATAGCAAGACAAAGAAAAGGTTACATACGCTGACGACAACGACGCCGCCGCAGACCCTATGACTATATGTTCATTCACTATTACATAGTGATGGGCATAAAAATGCAAACTTTACTGGTGCTACATTGGTAATTTATAATTTAAAATATTTTAATTTAAAATTATGGCACTTTAAAAAAATTACTTTTGACACGTATTATTACAAAGTGCCATAATTGTTACTAATGTAAAAAAAATAATAAATACATAAAAATTAATTATATATAAAACACTTTCAACTTGCTTCAAGCTGAAAGACAATTTTATTTATAGGTGCAATAAAGGTGACAAAATTGATTTACTACATGTATATAAAAAATAAATAAGAAAAAAGTCACTTGTTGGCAATCAAAAAGTTTAATTTTCAAGTTGCCAGGCAACTTCTTTGTTGACTGACATTTCAAAACTTACACCATTGCTCAAAATTATCAAAAGAAGACGTCAGTCATATGCTTTTAAAACCCGTATTGTGTAATATGTCATATTTTAAAAAAATATATTCCTCTTTAGCAAATTAAACGTCACTAATAAGTAATAACTCATGTATTAAAACGCCGTCTGGAATGTGTGATCTCTAAATTGTGAACTTTAATTTCCATGAACATTTGGCAATTTCTAATATAATCTTAATCAGAAAAAATTGAATTAAATTATTTTTTTGATCAAACATGTGGAATATAGTGCATATACACACACACACACACACACACACACACACACTATAGCATTGATACCAGTGCAATACACAAAATACTGATCAAGACACAAGGGAATTGTTATTTCACGAGCAAACAGGCTATGGTTCCCTTGCATCTGATTAGCTCTCACAGTAGCTGTGTACTAACATTGTTCACTACCACAAAATACTTTCTGGTGTTTTTGCACCGTTTCCTATGTAATAACATCTGCAATCATTTAATAAATATTACAATTATACAGTAATCTTAACTCACTTCATTCCTGCTTGTATTTGTTTCGAGGACATTTGCTGCAAAGAAATATAAGTAATACAGTCTGCGTTCAAATGTTTACCTTTCTATGCAAATTGAATGACTGAAGTTTCAAGAAACTTGTCTTTAATATTTCTTGAAATCATTTATATTTAGAATCTGCCTCATTAGCTTTTATCTTTACCAAGAGGTGCCATTAACAACGCTTGCTTCCAAAATAAATCTTTAGCACTGTAGTTAAATAATTTCATGGAAGTGATACAGTTTCTCAAAAACAGCGATTTTCTTTCTGTAATTTTTAATTTGAAAGTACTAAATAGTATTTACAAGTATGAACTATCATAATTGTGCATTAGCTTACTTATTGCTGCCAAAATTCCTTGAGCTACTTCAGCTGTTTCCTCAATTGAAGTAGCTTCTCCATAAGCTAAATTCTGTGCGAACTTCACTTGACTGGTCAAGATGTTGACAGCAGAATCTACAGTCGTCACTGATAAAAAGTCTTTTCGTTCTGTCAGAATATTCAAAGAAGAGGTCATCATATTCAAAACCTCAACCGTTTTGATATCTACTAGTTCTAACGCAGCAACACATTCTTGTCGGAGCTAAAAAATAAAAAAATAACACAACTTAAATTGCATTTCCGATACTGCATTTATTAATGTAATTCTACCTGTGTGATCCCTACAGTATCGTTAATAATCCATTATTACACCAGTTGATCAGAACCTTCCAGATCACAATCAAATTCTTGTGAAAAACTGTTTCTTCATCAACCTTTAAGTACATAGAGAAGACTAACTAGTTAAAGGGAGTTGTTTTACAAAATATCCAGTTTAAGGTTAAATTTGACTGAAAACATTTTATTGCATCAAGGATGTTATCTAAACTTTCAAGTATTCAATATGAAGTGGTATTATGTTGTTTAAAACTTAGGCTTAAAGTCCAGGCTTTCAAACACAAACTCTCGCAACCTCTTGTGGAGGCCTGAACTGATTGGAAAGGGGAATTATGTTTTGACTGTCTGATCCTTAAAAGTTCTAAGAAATGAACATCAACCAAATACGGATTTCAAAAGTGCAAAAATTTAACATTAATGTCTACTTTTGCAGACAGGTGTCCATAATACTAATACTTGAAATAGTTTCCTTAAATTTTAAACTAATAAATCAGAGTTTTCAGGATCTGTGAGACAATAAATGACAAATTTTCAGATAGACAGTTGACCTACGTTTCAAGGTCATTCTAAAACACCACCTAGCCTATCAATCCTGTTCACACTTAGCATGAAACTATCCATCTTTCCGTTATGAACGTAACATGATGTATCATCTGAAAACAAACATGGCCACCTGTCAGCCATATTGGAAGTCATCAATGTCAAGCTTAATTCTGACCTAATTAACCCTATATATACTGAATATGAAACTACTGACAACTATGTGTGATGGGCATAAAAATAGAACAATTTAAATTAAGTGCTTCTTGATAAGTAAGTTATCATAACCTCAACACAATCAGATTTAATTAGCTTATGCAGAACTACCAGCACTTCTTTAAGTGTTTACATGGTACGTTTTACCAAGTGATTTATAAACTTTGGTTCAAAATAACAAGAAATATTTGAATTGTCACAAAATTTTATAAAGAAATACTGAAGCATACCTTTACTTGTTGAGCGCGATTGGCCTCTAATTGGTCAGCTGCCTCTTTTGGAGACATGTTTGGTTTAACTACAGTAGTAGTGTTTGATGATGTATCATTCGTGCTGGAAGTACCATTCACATTCGAAGTACTATTCACACTAGAAGTACCACCACCTGTGTTGTCTCCTCCATCTACAAAAATTCAACAGTAATTAGTAGACAGTGATTTCTATTACGGGCCAACATAAATGTTTCTAATATAAAAGGCGCAGTATTGCACGATTTCAGTCAGTATCAGTTATTATACTAACTTATGTCAGTATTAATGAAAATTGAATTAAAATCTATGAAGAAAACTTTCTGGTGCTACTTTTCTGTACAAAACAGTTTGAGCGCCTGTACAGAGTTAATATTATAGACATTGTATGATTGTATGCTTCCCTGCTGAGGTCAAAGTAGACACTCACTAAGCGCAACTCAAGATGTAATATTAATTTGTACTTCTGTCTCTTATAGAAAGAATGTGATTACAATAAATTAATTGCATCGATCATCATTATCAACTAAGTGACTAAAATCTTTCTGATATTATACAACTGAACAGGTGACGAATAAACTGTATGACCATGCATCCATTTTGAAAATCATCATGATTATTGTTGTGCTTGCATGAACTCACCAATAACTCCATACAAGGTATTCAGTTGATTATTCAGTGTGTTTCCAATAGCTGAGATCAAACCCAATGCCTCCTGTTTATTCTGATTTTTAACTATGTTTGCTAAAGCACCATCAGTGAAGTACTTTTCATTAACTACACTTAAATTCTTTGGGGCGGATACCTATAGATAAAATGTTACACAGACATGAGAAAAGTGGGCACCACAATAAAATTCTTATGTCATTAAAAACCATTTTTAACTAAATAGGTGAATAAAAAATAATGTTGTGGAAATACAAATTTTGTTTTACATAAATAAACCATGTTACATATAACAATAGGATTCCTGATATTTATAACACTCCATTTGGGCAACATATCTAAACTATGGTTAAGTGGGATCAGGTACCAAAGACATCATGTAAAAGATAGATACGTACATGACAAATGGTTGCAACATATTGATTATTAGTGACTAAAATTTATACATCAAAGATCAGAGATCTAGATAATTACTAAAATTATTCACCAAACCAAAGATTCTTATTGCTTCGGAACACAGTTTGTCAAAATCCGTTTACCTGCACAGGAAGCAAGATCTTTGAAGGAGCACCATAGACATCAACAGCCATAATTCGGAAATTAACTGGTTCTCCTGGTCCAACTAATTTTCCATGTGGAATTGAGGGGAGGATACCTGAAAAACACAAAGAATATGTTTCACTACATAAGACGTTCATCTGAAGTCATACCAATATACTATTTGCATGCATTTTAGGGCACTACAGTCAGAGCCTTTTAATATCGGCATCCTTTACAAATACATGCTTTAGAAATACACAAAAATGGCGAAGGATGCATTTTGTGAATGAATTGCATGAGCGTACGCAGAACTACGTCATTGTTCATTCACAGGATGCGGCATGCTGTGATCGTTTGGGTCTGAGACTGGTGGTTCCACCAAGTGCATAGTCTATTTAGTGAAAAGTATTTCAGAAAATAATACTAAGCACAAAAGCGCCTTTGGTCAAGACCTTCTCCGGGGATCAGACTTGAGGGAGTCACTGGTACCCACGTCTATGAATGGGTTTTTGAAAAAGTCCCTAAAAGCATTTTTCCATTTTTAAATTTTGGACTCTTTACACTAAAAGAAATTTTGGATACCCTAATTTGTCGGTGTTGTATTTGAATTAAAATACCCCAGTTAACAAATCACCCGAAATGCATACAGAAAATCAGCTAAGGTACCCTTTCTGTATATTTGAAACAAAAATTAAATCCTAAATGCATAAAGTACATTAACATGCTTTGTTTTTTACATGTTTTTGTTCACTATCCACTGATTTGAATCAGACCTCGTGAGACCTTCATCATTCCTTATAGCAGGAAGCTTCATATAGCAAGAAAGAAGTCACTTTATCGATATGTGACTTCAAGACGTGTCACATGATTATTCTGTGGTTTGCAAAATCATATTCTTGCTAGTAAAGAGAACAAAGGCCAACCTACAATAAAGCTTAATAGTTACTTTATCTAGGAGACTAGTTTAAAGCACTTTTTTCTGCATTGGTATGGACGTGCTCATGGTACAAATACCTGGATCTGATTGGTTGTGTCCGCTAGGACACTATCATTCAAAATTCTTTGTTTTCTCTAGCTGCTTTCATCTATTAACTATGAAAAACAGGATAACCAGTGACCGAGTCAAACAGTAATAATAAAGTACCTTCATGTATAGTTGTCCAACCAGTGTTGTTGTTGATTCTATATGATACTTTATAAGTAACCGGAATGTCTTCATCATTGATGGGAGTTATGCACTTTGTATTGAATTCTGTGAGTAATGCTTCACCAGAACTGGGTTCAACAATACAATTTCCAAGTAATGGAGGTTGGTTGACGGTAAACAAGTAAAACTGTTCACCTATAATTCAACAATTAGAATTTAAATAAAAATATGATAACAGGCTGCTTTCTATATATTTTACAAAACCTAGTGCACACTGTTGTTGTCATGGATAGCATTCATGTACATGGCTTATAAACACGATGTATTCTACAAAGTATGTTTTTCTCTTACTTTGAAGAGGGCTATACTGCAAACAGTATATTGTCATTATAGTAATGTTGTATTTACAAGACAGATAGAAATATATGTAGTACATGTATGCAAGAGCACTTAATTACAGTTCAATTCACCAAAATTCAAGTGTTAACAGTTACAACAGTTACTGTTAATTTATGAAGTCTCTGGGAGAAAAGTTATGTTTTTCTGTGGTTAAGAGAGCCTCACTAGCTAGAATTATGCAAGACAATTTAAAGAAACAATTTAATGTAAACTGTTTTTAAATCTGAAATGTTTCCTTCGTGTTCTTACCATAAATCTCCGGATTGCCAGTTTTCCTACGAACATGTAAACGATATCCAAATTGTTTGCCAGTATCATTGCTGTTAAACAAATCTGGCAAAACTGATAATCCAGGTCCATCATTCCCAGTCTCTGCTTTATCATTCCAGTCACTGTATGGGCGTTCAATGGCGTCAAGAACTCCGGAATTCTCTGGAATGGAAACTAGAGTCCACCTGTACGGAAATATAATTTGAAATTTGTTTTGCCATGCTCTGTCCATATACAATATAATTGAAAAGTCAAGTACACAATTAAAAACAAGATCATCAAAAGACATTAATTTAAAAACCTGGTGCTGTTTAGTTCAACCATATTGTTTTGTTGTTTTTTCTAAAGCAAAATGAAGAATTGTACATAAATGCCAGCAAGGCAAACTTGTATTGTCACACTAAAATTATAAACAGTCAATTACAATACAATTTGACCATTTTTTAGTCACTAGGTGGTTTATGTTATATGTAACAGTACAAAAAGTTTAATTTTGAATTGCTTTGAAATATTCTGGGTTTTTTTCGGTTAATGTTTTGTTCATTAATTTGGAAACCCATTTAGCATGCCTTGTTATGGTGTAGTTCTAGTAGTCAGGGATACCTGCTTTTGCTCAAGAATAAATATTTTTATAATTTTTTTTACGATTAATTTACTTCTTTAATAAAATTTTATCCTTTTTTAAAATTATATTATATGCATAATTTGTACAACATGCAAATTAGGCTAGGTTACTTTTTGTTTTGCAATAAATGTTTTTCAAAAAAATATCTTACTCAAAAGTAAATGCATGTAATCTTCTACCACGGTCCACTACAGTAGACTGGAGAGAAAAGCGTTGATTGGCATTGAATTTACCACGACAGTTTGTAACGCACCTGTAAAACAAGACAAGTATGTTTTTATATTGACAAATCTTTTTATAATTAGTAAGAACAATTAAATTACACTTAATATTATATGGTGTGAAATCTACCAGTGAGTACAAAATACTACACTGTAGTCATCAGGCATCTTTTCATTTCTCAAAAAATAAAAGTACAACTCCATTTAACATACAAATTAATAACCAGAAAAATAATAAAAATGGATTACGTTAAAAAGATTTGAGGTGGGTCTCCGAGACCTACGTCGATAACCTGCGTAAGGATTGTTTTGCGTTCGTTCAACTTCTTTATTATTACCATCACTTCTAGAGTGTCTGGTTCAATAACGTTGGTTGTATCAAGGATAAAGATCCCTGTCTTTATATCATTCAATATACCTTAAAAAAAATAATTCATTGAATTTATAATCATATGGTGAACAAACAAATCAGTCAAAATTAACTTTTTACCGGGAATTAGAAATTGTGGTTTCCAAGGTGAGTATGGTAAATATATTTACATGTTGTTCAAACAAATGAATTCTGAATTTGTGTAATGAATCGTGAATTTTGTGGTGCTGCTGCTACATTTGCCTTTTGTGACATCATATTCACATTAGACAATAATACAGAACCACCTGCATGCTATCAAGCATGGCAACACATACTACATTAATTTTCCACAGTCAGATTTTTCTTATGTGTGTGAGGAAACTATAAAATTTGAAAATAATTAATTATTCTACAAAAAAATTCACAATATCAGTAAAAAGATATTGTAAATATCTGGAAGTGTAACATCATTTACTGCAACAAAATAATAAATAAATTTACCCGGTTCACTGATGTTATCATTTATAAAGCAGCCCCCAACATTTGTAAAATTCTCAGGATTATTCGTTTCATTATAGGTACAAGTAGAAGTTGCATTTTCCAAAATTGTAGTGAATGTGTCATCATATCGTGGAAACGTTTCACACTTTCGTCTACATAACCAAGTAAATGTATACTCAGCAGTCTTATTCTCTTCAGTGGTAACATCGGGATCATATGTGGAGGTCAATGCATCCACTGTGTAATTATAACCCCATTTCGGTCTCACAACCAATCCACCATTGATTTCTGCATGCAGCGGTGTTTTGACAATTCTTACAAAAGTTGAATCTCTTGTCCACACTCCATCTGTACCTACCATAGATACATTAAGGTAAAATCTATAGAGACCGTAATCTAAAGATCTTTTAGGAACTGAGATGTAACGTTCTATTTCAGTTTCAGTGCTGTTAACAGACAATTCTACTTGTCCTGGTATTGGTATTGGTATTTCTTCCATCTCAGGTTCCTTGACAAAGTAGGCTTCCCAGCTGTATTCCGCATCAGACGTCAAATCACATTTAAGAGTTATTGTTGATTTTATAACTAAATCTTCTGATTTGTTATGCATTTTGTAAAAGTAATAATCACAGTTGGGAGGATAACATTTGTTTGGTTCTTTGATATCCATTAAAGGCAAAGAACAGTTAGGTATGGAATAGCCTACTTCCACGGGTTTCACTGTAATTTCCTCTCGAAGAACTACTGTACTGACAGGATTCTCACAGGTGATCATAACAATATGAAGTTCTTTATCGAGTTTTGTGAAATTATGGACAAAGCTTATCGCTGGATCATTTGTTACCATGTGATATCGGTAATCAGACTCATTAGCTCCATCGTCATAATTAATGTCACAAGTAACACGAGTGCCATTTGTCATTGTAATATTAAAAGTTATAGTATCATTTGGACGGATATATGTTTTACTTGTCCACAGTTTAACATTTGTTACAGTGTAATCTACAAATACATCGGAGTCTGCAGTTACAGAGTATGGAGGAACGTTATTTTCCAAGGTGACGCTGAAAGTATGTGGTCCAACAATCTGGTAATGGGTTATATCTAATAAAGCATGGCCAGTTTTAAGGATCTCATTCATACTGTCATCTGTAACATTCAAGCCATCCAAAGTTGATGTTACAGTTAAATTGGTTCCAGTACTTATTGAAGTAGACATCCTGTATGTTTTAAGAAAGGTAATAGGATCTGGTGTTTGAATTTGAAGATTCGTGATTGTATCTTCAATAGGAGCCCAAAACGTTGTTGTTTCCCAGCTCACCAGGTTGCTAACATTTACTGTGCACTCATAATGACCTGTTTGTCCATATATGTGAGGTAAATCAGCATGGGATTCTAAAAAAAATATAGTAATTATTATAGTAATGTTGTAATAATAATGATTATAATACCGCCTAGCACACCATCAGGAATGGAATGGTATGTGCATTTTAACTTACAACTTCAAACTGGAGCTTTCCTAAAAAAAACACTGAAAACCTGGAATCAAACCCATTTCTCAAACAGTTGAGTTTCATTGTAAAATGAGAATAATTTCTGTAGTAATAAAATAAATATGGCTTAAAAGCAGCAGCAATTGTTTCTTTTCTAATTAGGACAAAATACCAGTCAAAAGTAGATTGGATTTTCTCCAATTAATTTTGAGATAATTCTCTTTCCTGTTTTAAGTTTATTTTAAAACAAGTAACAATTTTTTAAGCTTGATTCTGCAAAAAATTCAATGGAAGCTAATAGCTGATAATATTGAGATTAAGATTATAGTAAATCATGTAACATACATGTATATAGCACTCACCAAATTCATTGTCTGCTATAACGCGTTGGTCAGTAAAATCAGCCACTATGGAGTTAAGATCTCCCAAAACCAGATCAAATGTTACATTCGTTCCTAAAAGTTTAAGAAAACAATTTTAGTAATGTGTATTATATGATACAATGCATATAACCTAAACTTCAGTGTGCACCTGCAGGAAGCTTGACAAAGGTAACAAAACATCAAGCACAGTCATCCCTGCAGGAAGCTTGACAAAGGTAACAAAA
>JAOXYB010015620.1:0-19466 GCA_028565635.1 Phoronis ovalis | reverse complement strand
TGCAATTCCTTTCGCTCAAATAGCCAATTTAAACAGCGTACAATGATGATTCTTCGAATCGTCGTTGTCTTGTTAATTATTGAGGTATAATGACATAATACATAGAACAGTGTAGGAGAGAACAAAGTTGTATCAATTGTAGTAATAATCAATTAGAGAGCTATATTTTGACTGGTTAACATTTTTGAATATAACTATCTCAGAGATCTCCTTCAGTATAATTGCGACAGTCCTCCATGATGACAAGATGACGAGCCTGACACTTTGATGCTGCTGCCATGGTAACAAGTCTTGATAACATGTTCTGTGTGGTCATGACAACTGTTGCTTGGTAATGGTGTTAATGTACTGTCATGAAGCATATCTCGAGGCATTTGTCTGAGAGACCTGTGATAACGCATTCATATAAAGATTTTATTGTGGCAGATTTAAAAGATATGAGTTAATGATCATTTTTTTGTAAAATTGTAAAAATCATGTGGCTGATAGAAACAATATATAAGCGAATTTGTTGTGTCAGACAAAAAATATGAAATTCTTTGAAAATATTACATCTTTTTTCACCTACTGATACAAAATAGGCATAAGTTGCAATTTTAAATGTTTCATAGAAAAACTGATGTCTCATTTTAATGGTAATTTTTTATCCAATCATCTAATTATCTCTGCCTTAAATTTCAGTCCGTGGAATCTCTGATTTTGTTGCCACAGAAAAAGTTATTCCCTCTTCTAAATCTGAATGAGGAAGGACAGTATTTCATGACTGCTGGCAATAAAGGTATTCTGAGAATTTGGGATAGTTCGTCAGGAAAATGTCTTTATTCCCAGACACCTGAATTAGCAGCAGTTCATAAATCTGCAGAAAATGAACAGGACTTGGCTATCGTGCAAGCTTTTCACCAAGCAAATCTGGATATTGTAGTTGTTGTTACCAGTGATCACAACATTGTTTTCTATAAACTAGAAGATTTGACAGTTTTTAAGCAGGTGTGTTAATGTTTTTTTTTGTAAAATATTTATAAGTTGGCAGATTTTGTGACCTGGACGCACTGACCAGTTTAAACATTGGAAAGTGTCTAAAAAAATAAGAAGTTAAAAAATGACAAGACAAAGGATTTGGGGAGAATTGGCAGAAGTGGATTGAAAGTATGTGTATCACTTAATGCAGAAAAGCTGTGTTGTCTAAATGTGTATTATCTTACTGTAACTGTTTATCCATAATTTGTGTTTGATAGTTTGCAGGATACAATGATGAAATTCTGGATGTTAAATTCATGGGAAACAATGATAGTCATGTTGCTGTGGCAACAAATAATGAACAAATCAAGATATTTGAGCTGAGTTCATGGAGTTGTAAGATTTTAAGGGGACATACAGATATTGTACTGTCTGTAGATGTCTGTGGTAATTATTTAACTACAAGTTCTAAGGTGAGATTTATTCATAAATAGTGTAAAATATTTGGGTGTTCTACAAAATGCTTGGCCAGACAATTTGAAGATTTGGTGGCCGCATAGGATTTATTGTATCTGAATATGCAGTATATTTTACCAAGTTGTTTTGCTAGGTATCATAGCACATGATTGTCTAAGTGTTAACTGGAATACTCAGAATTTTTAGGTTTACTTTAATGTGTATATTTTAAAACAATTGTAAATTTTGAAGGTGTTCATGTTATGGTTAGAATTTGTATGTGTTATCATAAATTATTTTTGATTTTCTAGGATAACACTGTGCGACTATGGCGACTAAACGAGGACATGGGTATCGTTGAGTGTGTTGGCGTTGGATATGGCCATACACATGCTGTTGGAGCTGTAGCATTTTCTAGGTTCGTGTTAATTAGAGAAAAAGTAGAATGTGTAGTGTTGACACCAAGTATATGGCTTCCAACACAAAGGTTTTGACATGGCAGCCATTTTGGATTCAAAAAAGTAAAAGTATAATGTTGATAAAGGAATTTAACCGTGGACCTTTAGATATTCAGCTCAACGCTCTCCCAACTAACTTATTTCTTGTGCTACATCCTGCTATATTAGTGACAGTATATTGTAACGTATCTGCAACGAAGTTTCGCTGATGTCTTATCCTTTCGTATTTGGTCCTAAATTCTACAAACCATGACCCCAGCATATTATTAAAACATGCACGAAGTAGGAACTGGGAGTACATATAAAAAAACACATGACTGCAGTACATTACGTTAATTTGCTGGTTTCTGTCATCACACACGGCAGCACTTAATTCATTGCTTTCTGTTGTCACTCGGTATTCAAATAGGTGCTATGCCACCATGTGGCACCCTTATCTGATGTGATGTGTAGTTGTTTATTGTAGTATCGAACATGGAAATTGTCATTTCTGACATTGCTTTGCATAGTCCAGTATCAACAATCCTTAAAGCAACCAAATTGTGGTTGGAAGCCGTAATAAAGCTACTGCAATAATTTTAGGTCTGCTTCGGTTATTTTGTATACTATAAAGATTTGAGTTCAATCCACACAACAGAAAAATAATAAAATTTTATATTTGAACTACTTCAAGGATTGTTGGTCAATTGAAAAAAATGTGTAATCACTGTGTATTGCCTTTCTGGTACACGGATCCCAAACGTTGACTTGTCCCAGTATTATTGGATTTCAACAGCTCATAACAAAATACTTTTATATTGTTACAGAGTGAAACCCACCTTTATTGTGAGTGGAAGTCAAGATTGCACAATCAAACTATGGAACGTGCCTGCAGAAATATCCAGTGATAACGTCTGTCATCTTCATGCTGTGGCGACTGCGAAGGCTCATGAGAAAGACATTAATTCCATTGTTGTGTCACCTAATGATAAACTGATTGCAACTGGTTCTCAAGATAAGACTGCGAAGGTATTTGCCTATTACAGTTTGCTGCTATATGCGAAACTAGTTGGCATTTCGTTCATTGTATGAAGCTCACTTTGTTTTGAATCTCGATTAGCTGCATGCTTTGTTTTGGATTTCAGTCTGGAGCATCTCAGGCATGTCCCTAGGATACGTTAGCGACTATATTTCTTTGGTTAAAGTAAATCAATAACTTGTAGTGGTTGGACTATTTTTTACATCTGAGTTTTGAAAATGTATGAAATTTATTTCAGCTGTGGAATGGAGGTGATTTGTCATTACTTGGTGTGATGAGAAGCCACAAAAGAGGAATTTGGTGTGTTCAGTTCTCACCAGTAGATCAGGTATATATTTGCAAGTTCTACTCAAACATTTTCTTTTTTTTTAACATGAATCTCTGTGATGACAAGATGACGAGCCTGACATTCATTGCTTTTGCTGTGGCAACAAGTTATGATGACATGTTCTGTGTTGTCATGACAACTGTTGCTCAGTGATGGTATTGATGTATTGTCATGAAGCATAACACGAGGCATTTGTCTGAGAGTTATTTAAAGTAAACTACTATTGTGGTAATTATCATGTTCCGTCAAAATTTGGTATACTAATACTACCTTTGAATATTAGGCCACAACTAAAATTTAAAAAAAAACATCCAACAGGGTTTTCAAGGACTATAAATATAAGTTGTTTTACAGGAAATAGCCTTTGAAAACCCAGTTGGATGGGTTTTTTATTTAAAAAAAAAGTGTTTAACAGACAAAAGCCCTTAAAAATGGAATCAGTTGGACTTTTTTGTGTGTTAAAAGAAAAAAATGGTAATAAAAATATGAAAAAAAAACGAAAATGCCAAAATTTGAAGCAATTGTACCTGTTAACAAGGTCTCTAACTATGTTTAGCTTTTTTTTCTTCATAAGACGCGAAAATAATTTTAATGAATTTGAGTTTTAACTTGTTGTCTTCTGTTAACAGCACTATTAATGCTTGTTATTGATCTGCATTCTTTGTTATAACAAGTCTATTTAAGCAGAATGACACATACAGTGCAACTAATTTCCCAGATGTATGTGTATATGAAGCTTGTTATTATTTTCTGATATAACGAATGAAAATTTATTACAAGTTGCTGGAAACCTGTAGTTATAAAATGGTTTGAATTTGTTTACTTTTAGTGTTTAGCAACTGCTTCGGCAGATGGAACCATCAAAATCTGGTCGCTGACAGATTTTAGCTGTGTAAAGGTAAAGAAAAAAATAATTTTGCATGGCTGTTTATTGTGGATTGTAGTTAATTTTGGTTTAGCATACATTTTGCAAGTCCTGTACATTCAATGTGACTTCTATGCACTGAGGCAACAGAAAGGAACCTGTCATACCCCAACAGAAAATTCCATTGACACACTGTATATGAGCAAGTTTCTGACTTTGTTTGATACTTGGGATATATTTGTAAAAAAATGCATGTTATGAAAATGACTTGTGTAGATGTGATAGCAGAATGTTTTATTAACTTAACATTTCATGTTAATTACTGGTTACTGAACTGTATGTTTTGTAGACTTTTGAAGGCCATGATGCATCTGTGTTGAAAGTATCATTTTTATCAAGAGGAATGCAACTTCTGTCCAGGTAGTTAGTTAGTTACTCTGCAAATAGCCATGGAAATCAAAATGTGTGGTTTATTTTTTTTATCTAAAAAATATTAAAGCAGATATAAAGTGTAATTTAGTAAATTTGCAAACATTTTAGAAGAAAAATTGTTCCTTAAGGTGAATGTTCATATCTTGTGAAATCGTTGCATAATATATTACACAACACATATTTTTTATTTAAAAATAATGAAAATTACAATTTTAACAGTATGTATTTTCAAAGAATTGTTGTAAACTTACTTGTGTTTTTTGTAATTTCAATGTCACTTGTACTTGATAATAAATACATTTTTTTTTTCATTTAATAGCGGATCTGATGGCTTGGTGAAACTATGGACAATCAGAACTAATGAATGCATTAAAACATTTGACGAGCATGATGATAAAACGTGGGCGCTCGCTCTCAGTAAACAAGAAGATTTAATGATAACTGGTGGAGCAGATTCTTCTATCATTTTATGGAAGGTACAATAAAGCAACATGGTTTATGTCATTTGAGAGTAGCAGTGACATGAACTAAGTGTCATTTGAGAGTAGCAGTGACATGAACTAAGTGTCATTTGAGAGTAGTAGTGACATGAACTAAGTGTCATTTGAGAGTAGTAGTGACATGAACTAAGTGTCATTTTGAGGGCTTGTGAAGTCTTGTTTTATTTTTGTCCAACTCAAATGGACTCGTATCTACTGGCAGAAGACGGAAAAGTACTTCTAACCAACAGTTAGTTGTGCATCCTGTAAAAAGGTGACAGTAGCTATTTGTGAGCACTGTTATTCAACCATATGTGTGTGTGTGTCATATTTATGAATGGCCTACAAGGAAATAAGTGTTAAAGATATAGTAAAAATAGCTATGACTGGTAACAGTATTCTGAAATCTCTGTTTTATGTATTCTTGTTTTAACAGGATGTTACGGAGATTGAGTTGTCAGAAGCTCGGGCTGAGGAAGAGGATACAATAATAAAGTAAGCTAACTTTTTTTTAACAGTTCTGTATTCTTTGCTACTTTTCCTGTGTCGTGTTGCTATAACAAGGTCACTTCAAGACATAAAATCTGCAACACAAAGAAATGAAAACAGAATTCAACTAGCTATAATTCATCTACTAAAAAGTGTACAGAAAAATAAAATTAGCACAACATATAATTGTTGTTCTGGTTTATTTGCAGTTTGACTTGTGTGTTACAGCTGTAGCATATACATTATATAACAGTCATATAGAAGCTAATTTGTTACATATGTTTGTACGTATATGTTTGTATGCCTTTTTAGCACTGCCATTGTGTCATAATTGTTCTTTTAATTCAGGGAGCAGCAGTTGTCAAATTTGTTGCAACAGAAAAAATTCCTAAAAGCCCTTGGTCTAGCTATTACTCTAGAACAGCCATTTAGAGTTTTAAAAATTATAAAAGGTAATTAATAACATATTTACTTTTATTTTTACAATTGTTTCTGATTACTTTTAACTGCATTGGTGAGAAAATTGAGCACTTTCATACAGGGATAGATTAGTTATACGTTCTCAAATTACTTGAAACATTTGCCGTGATGAAATGTCGTAAAGAAAATTTCCTTGTTTAGCAACCAATAAGAATTTCCTGCTAGTAACATTGAAAACTAATGCTTGATTGTTGTTTTAGAAATACTTGATGAATCAGACAAAGGGTCGGATTTAGATACAACTATACAAAAACTTCGAATGGATCAAATTGGTAAGTTTACATCCAAGCGTGTTTTCTGTCATACAGCTTTTTTTACATGTCTTTTAAACAACAGTGTGGCTACTGATATTGGATATTTAGGGCTGAGTTCTTAGGTATATTGTAGTAACTCAACACGCTGTTATTATAATTTAGGTCTGACTAATTTTAAATTGAAATGTTAGATAATGAATTTATGATGGTAATATGAGGGTCTTCTCTACCAAATGTGAGTAGGTTTTTGTCATTTTTAACATGTGAGAAAATTTTTTTTTGAATAATAATTTGTTTTTTAGATGCCATCTTACGCTTCGCGGTTAAGTGGAACACTAACAGCAAGCATTGTCATGTTGCCCAGCATGTAATTTCCGTTATATTGAAGACATATGCTCCGGATGAACTTTTGGAATTGCCAAACATGAAGGACAACTTGGAGGGATTGATTCCATATACAGGTGGGTTAAGTGTGATAAAATAAATGTTGAATTTGATTATAAGTTGAAAATATTTTAATATGAAACAACAGACATACAATGTGATCACAGCACCATAAATACTAGCGACCTCTGGTTGAGACAGGAAACCAAACAAGTTTAGCCTGATGATTATAAGTGTTAAATCAGACTAGTTCCCTATAGATTGGCTGCATTGATGATATTGTACCATTACTGAATAATTATTTTTTGAGTGGATTAATATTTTCTTGTTTTTTTTCTTGTGCAGAGAGACATTTTCAAAGGTTGGGTCGTCTTCTGCAACAGTCAACATTCATTGATTACACATGGCAGTCTATGAAACTCAAGGATATGTAAGTTCTGTTTTGTAAAAAAAAATCTGTATTGAATTCAGAGAGAAAAGATTATTTATTAAGGATGTTTGCTTTTGTGTTGTTTTGCAAAACCAGTTGTTGACTCCTTTGATATGCAATTTGCTATAGCTGCTCCATAGCATTAGATGAGAGGTGTAAAAGAATTTGTGTTTGATTCTTATCATTAGAAAACAACTGACATTCTTTGTCCCTCATCCTTGCTTGGAAAAATGAGCTCATAAACTCCTTTTATTGATTAATAACGATTAAATTAAGTGCCCTTTTCGCAGCTGGCATCTTAAAAGTTACTAGCATTATGCTGTTATGAAAGAGACCATAACCTTTACTTATTTCAGGCCTTTGGAACCAAGTACCAATCAAGTTGAGGTCTTTGATAATAGTGAACAGACATTACCAGCCTTTAACAAGGGAAATAATTTCAAACAAGATGAATATTTTGAAAAAGATAGGAAAGATTCTAGTACGGAGGAAAAATCATATAAGATTATAGCGGTGGATTCTGAAGTGACGTTTAAAATGAATGACAGTAGTAATAGTGATGGAGAATTACAAGATGAAACTCCCGTCAAAAAGAAAAGGAAGCACAAGACTTCTGGAAATATATCTGATCATAATGAAGTTACAACTTTGAAAACCTCTAGAAAGTCCAGAAGGAAATCCTCTATTAAATGATCCTTACTGCCTTTGTAACATAACCTTTGTAAAGTTAATCATGTTTCAGCAATTAAGTGTATGTACTTGACAAAATGATTTCGCTGTATTACTTGCTCTATAAAATTAAATTTAAAACTAATAATACGAGGTTCGCTGAAAGGTTGCATTATTAGTTTATGTGGCTTTGTGTCCATAATCATGTTATATTAAAATATAGCTGCTTACATGTTAAAAGTGCTTGTACTTTAGCAAAAGTATATCTTATTTTTCCAAATAAAAACCTTTGAGGATACCTGCTTTGTGCATTGTTAACCATTTTTTTACCACAACCATTATTCACCTGTAAAATGTAGAAAATCTAGCCTCAAATTGGAAAATTGTTTGCCAACCCTCTTGCAAGCTGCTTTGTACTTGGGGACTTTGATGTCTTGGCACTTTAGGGGATGGTACTATTTGAGGTATTATATTGGGATAAATACATTAACTATTCGTGTCTCTGGTACCTGGAACCCTGCTTGGTATTTGTGGTGAAAGGAGTGAATTGGTCCTTTGAGGATGAAAAAGAATAAATGTTGATAGCACACGGGACTGATAGTTTTACCTGCTGGAAATATAAGCCTTTTTGTTTTTAACTAAAAAAATAAAGCTCCCTCGTGGAGTAAATGTCTTGTGTATTATGTTACCATTTGTTAATACATATATCCTTGGTAAGTAATATTGAGAAGTGCCCGAAAAAAAACTTAAAGAAGGGAATAATAGAATGGAACACATTGAATGCATCGTGCTTTACGTGGTCATTTTTATTATTCCAATAAAGTTAACAATGTAGGTCCAGCAAAACCTAAAGCTATCCAAATTAAGTTTAAAATACAAGGATTATTTTGCAGTTCTTTCGCCAACATTTCGATAAACGTAAGATAAAAAAATGTCCCCGTTGCTATACCTTGAAGAATGGCGTTTGTTAAATTTGCTGAAAAACTTGAGACGGCACCAGTTGTAATAATTCCAATAAAAATACCTAATGGCGACATTAAAGAATACGTGGTTAAACAGATTACCACTTTTGTGAGAGATAACGTACTTTGCGAAGCATCAATTCCAAGTGTGAAGGAAAATATGGCCTTATGAATACTAACACCAAAAAGTAATGACCATATGCTGCGTGTGTCTCGTTGTAAGCCGATGGCGAGTCCTTCAAATGTTGAATGAACTGATATGGCCAGTAGTAAGACCAAAAATCGTAATTTTAATTTAACATTCTGTTTTTCGCCAATTTCACTGTCATGAATATACATGGAGTTATTTGCAGTCTTCATTTCACTGTCTGAAACCTGTGGCACTTGCAAATAAGTTTCTAGTTCTGTTACTTGATCGCGTTTATTTTCTGTATGGGAAACAAGGCATTGCTCAACTAAAATAATCAGAAATACTCCAAGTGCTGTTGTAAATTCTGCAATTGGAAACTGATTCAAGTCTGCTGCCTCGTTGCAAATCTCATTAAATACGACTCGAACTTCTGGTAGTAAATCCAGCAGAGCTGTACCAAGAAACACGCCTGCGGAGAAACAGTTTAAGGCACTTATTATAAGTTTTGGTTTAGTATCCGTTATAGTTATTCTACTCAAAAACGTAACTGGCAATAAAGAAAAAAATAAAGTCACTACTATAAGAATAACCAGGCTTATGATTTTTATACTGACAACTTCGGTCATGTCTACAGTTCTTGCGGTTCTCGAAAATAAGTCAATGAACTATCCTTTCTAAGCAGTCATTAAAAATGCTGCCAATTTATTGTTAGGCGCTTCTTATAAAATCTTGTGCTTCTGCAATTGCAATTGCAGAAGCATTAATTCCATGTATCCAATTGAAATATAGTTATATGTAGATAGAAGCAAGGAGGTACTATCGTTTCATGCATAGTGCTTAGATATCATGCTTTAGGTACACTCTTCCCGGCTATCAAACTTTCCTATGTACGATGTCAGTTTGAGTTGTCCTTAGAAGGCGGCATCAAGATTATGGTGTCATGACAGAGACCGCATTGATGAAATCAGTCGATGTTATCACTATCATACATTTACATTCTTATCTACAGTTCAAACTCCTCATTCTACAAGCTATCAGTCACGTATGTAGAAGAA
This sequence comes from Phoronis ovalis, assembly GCA_028565635.1. Taxonomy (NCBI): domain Eukaryota; kingdom Metazoa; phylum Phoronida; family Phoronidae; genus Phoronis; species Phoronis ovalis. The sequence continues at coordinate 9,620 of JAOXYB010015620.1, read as the reverse complement.
GAATTTCACTCATCTGAAACCACGTGATCATATATTAATTAAATCTTGTTATGAGCATAAATAGAAACAGCTGTTTAGACATTAAAAAAACTATATTGATTTAACAGGAGCATCCATCAGTACTTATGCATACATTTGTGATGTCATTACATAATATCGAACATTTTCAGCACAATAAACTCACTAATTATTTATTACTTATTCGATAGAAATAGTTTTCGGCGTTTCTATCTGTTTGTTAAGACAACTTCAGTCCTAGTTCAGACACTTTTAATTGTTTTTTTTATTAATGAAATGCGTTAAATCTAGTAGGTTAAATCTTATGCTTACAGTAGGTTAATACTGAACATGCATTTATATATTATTCGAAGTTATATATATGTCCCATTAATATTTGTATATATTTCAGTTGGCAATTGTGCAATTTCGTCACATGCTATGCTCCGATGATTTTAACTTTATAAATTATAAAAATAATAATGTATCCTCAGGTTTTCTGTAATCTTAAATTTAAAATACTCAATTTGTAAAATTTCCTACAGATTTATAATATTGCTTTCGTGTAAACATTGACCTGCAAAGATAACTACAGGTACACTCAACGAGAATAATTTATTTTGGGGGTTTATATAGCAAACCAATACATGTAGTTTTTACATGCATGTTTCATGATTATATAAACCATTTGTTGATGCCTTTGGAAGGCCATATATCTGTTCCCATTCACCAGCTAGCTGATTTTTTCAAAAAATTCACTAGCCAGCTGAGCATGCGGCAAACCTGTATCTGCCAGGTGAAATAGTCTCAGTTGCCAGCTGAAATTTAAAGACAAAGATATTTTTCATGCTTAAATAAATCGTTTTACGGCGTTGCTTTAGAAAGTCATATCTGTTCTACCTTGGCGGACCTATTTAGGGTTTGTTTGTCAGCCAGCCGGACTGGCCTGGGGAACAGATATTACGGGGAACAGACTCGATATATGCTTCCCCCGGTGCTTCCGTAATTACATGTATACATCCGGAATACCTAAGAACCATAATTAATCTTCAATCTAAATCAAGGCTCATAATGAGGGGATAGGAGGTCCCCCCAGGGTGCAATGCTCGTACTTAAAAATTGGCAATGCTAGCTGCTCGCACTTAATAAGAAAATAAACAACCAAAAAAAAGGTCGGTAAAAAATCGGCAAGTTACAAAAAAAGCAAATAGAAAAAAAATGGCCGCCACAAAAGAAAATGCTCACTGCTCGGACTTAACAGACCTCAATGCTCGCTGCTCGCGAAAACCCCCCTATAGCTCTCCATAATAGTGCATTAGGGACTGGTCAGAACTTACCACAGGCGTGCATTTCAAAAACATGGTGCACAAAAAAATTTAGCTCATCCCTCTAGGACTTGCGCAAAAAATTGCAACCACCCCCTTAGACTATGTACCCAAAATTATTACACCCCTCTCAGAAATTTGAGTTAGGTAGCATTTGTGCGAGTGGCCGCAAGGCGCGAAGCGCAACTATGGTCATGGCCCCGGTAAATATTTGAATATTTTATTTGATTCCCTGCAATCTGGTGCATTCTTGGACTGTTTTTTGCCATGACACATTGTGCCACTTTTTATACTTCAAATTTCTTTTGTATACAGATTGGAACTTTTTGAATAAATCAAATTTCACTGTATATACTGTTCGCGTTGAAACGCGTTGTCAAATATGAATAATTATTTATACCAATAATTAAGAGACTTGCATAAATGCTATACAACCAAAATTACAAACTTCAAAAAAAGTTAACACAATAGATTTTTTAGATAGATGAGACAAAATCTGTAGCCCAAATTCAGTTTAATTATACACAAACATTCGTGGGGCTCTGTGGAATGGCTGTCACTTGTTATCATCTTGGCATCAGTGACATTATCTATATACTGCTTTGTTGCATTTAGGGGATGTATCTTTTACAAAATACTTGTAATGCAAAGCCATCACATTGCAGCATTCTTTTCTATTATCAGGCATGATAGTATGTTATTTAAGAAAATTAATGTATTATTCATTTATTAAATGCCTGGTGGTATGTATTGAAGGGGTACTCCCCGGGGAGAAATTACGAAATTTATAGGCAAATTATAGCTTCTGGTGCATTTTAAAGATATGATTTGAAAAAATTGTGATTCAGAAAATTAAAAGAAAACACTAATATATTTAAATAGACCTCTGTACTGTGTCAAGTCATTAAACATTAAACATACGACTACATCTTTTACCTTATATACATGTATCTAGATTAAAACGTTCGTATTTATTTACTAAAAATAAAGAGAATTCAGTTTACGGAGAGGCCAAAATAAAAATGTTACCTCTCATTATTACCTGGCCCTAGCTGCCAAAAAATAAATTCTTAATTACCTGCCTCTAAGTAACATTGTTATGTAGAATGTATGAAGCTAACATATATATATACTGCACAGATGTGCAATGAAGTTGACAGATTAGTATCAATCTTAATTAGTCGCTAGATGTTTCGATATTTTTAGGGAATTAGTTTTCTTATTTATATTTCAGAGCCTGTTACGTCTATTATCATGATAAACATCAACCGGCAGCCAACTATCTGCGAAGCGTGTTCTCTACAAAAAAAATTCAAACTCTTTATAGCGGCCTTTCCGGTATTTTGCCCCATGCACAAAATTGTATATGATGCAGTCATAATTATTGTCACTCCAGCTGCCTCGCTGAAGGGTTATACCTAAAACTATTTGAAATTCTATCGTTACCAGTTTAATGACTCAACCATGCGCGGCAATGCTAGCACCAAGTCGTGCAGATACTATTTTTTTTTGTCATCTGTTGATTGCTGATCCCGGGGGTCCGACTCAAATCAATGGCTGGTACGCATGTGCCTTAACAAAAACGTGTAAAAAGGGTGATTTTTTAAAATAACTAATTAGCACGTTAATGCGTGTTACTCATTTAGGTTTACATTTTTCGATAAAATATACAAAAGGGTAACTGTACTCGTTTAGTGAATCGAAGTCGATCCAAACTTCGCCTCAAAAGTTAATTTGAGATAAAGTTCGAGTGAAATTCCAATAATTCCGTTTCCCGAGCATTTTTGCAAAAATAATTTCTCAACACATTTAGGGTATCTATAAATTCCAAGAGGTCAAAATTTTAAAATGGGAAAACGCATTTAGGGGCTTTTTCAAAAACCCATTCACGCACATAGGTACCAGTGTATATTTGAGTCGGTTCCCTGGGTTGCCGATATTCCGTTTAAAAAATGACTGAATGTGTATCAAGTGTCTTTCCGCCCGGGGTCCGAGTCAAGGAAATGACTGCCACCCATGTTTGTGAATAGGTTTCAATTTGAAAAAGCCCCTAAATGCGTTTTCCATTTTTAAAGTTGATTAGTAATTGATTGGGTGCCACTTCCAAGAATGTGTACATATACAGGGATAATAGATGCCTGCCTAGAGCATTAAATGTCCTTTTGATCGCGTCAATGCGGAAGTGAAAAGAAAATAACGAACTCTCTAACAAGGATTTGCATCACTGACATTTATCTGTGAATTTATTTGAATTTTTTAAAATACCATGCCCCATGCACAGTAAATTAATCACCTTAAACGCGCACAGATTATCAAATAAGGTACTTTTTTTGTATATTTGATCCAAAAACTAACCCTAACTGAGTAAAGCACGTTAACTTGCTTTCTTTTAAAAATCTCCCTTTTTACGCGTTTTCGTTTATAATCATACGTACCAGCCACTGATTTGAGTCTCACCCGGGCTTTTCTGGTGACGTTGTTCATGCAAGTAGATTATACACTTGATGCAACAGCCAACTTTAACCTGTTGCTGAGATGTAGCTAGAAAACCCTCAATGGTTATGACGGGATTATGGATAGTGAAATTAAGTTTAATGTAAGTTTCGCATTTAAAAGCACAATGGTAGCATGTAATTTTGGTTCTTTTCTCGCTGATATTTTCCATCCAGGCTTCAATCAGCAGCAATGGCTTTAATAATATGAACATGTAGTGCAAAAGTACACCAAATACAACTTATCGTGCCATTATAAATGAAGCTTGTTGTGGGCGTATGCCGTGCCAAGCGTTTCAATATTACAGTATTGTACTGCAGAAAAATGTTATGAAAATGCATCACTTTTGTCAATTATACAAATGAATGCTTTTCCTTACTTTTATATATAAAGTTGAAGACATTTTGAAACGAACGGCACGTTAACGTGCCAAATGTTTCAAAATAGTATTGTAAAAACATTGCTACCGTTTAATTTTGAAACCTTTGGCACGTTGCCGTGCTTTACAGATTTTCAACTTAATATGTTAAAGTGCAAGAGAATGCCTTCGGAATCTTTTGATCTCGAATATTAATTTCTCCATTTTTACTTGATTGTGAAAGAAGAGTGATAGGAAGCTTTGGTCCGGGTATGGTAGAGCAGCAATTAAAGAAATCCGATGCTTTAAAAGTGGCTTTGAGCAGACACATTGCATATCAGAAGAGACACATTTGAATGAAGAACGCGAGCAGGTAAATGGAGCACGATATATTCAAGGGCAATAGATCTAATATATAAAGAATTGTAGTTTTATTATTTATTTACTTTCTTATTCTAGTCTTCTATTTGTATGTTTATAAGCTTTTTGCGGGTAGCGAAAGCATAAATATTTTCCGCTTAAAATGCATTTAATATGAATTCTATTCTATTGCACTTAGTGTATATTTAGTGGGACTTCCTCCATAAGAACAACACGAAAATTATTATTTTTATACTATTAATGAATGATAATTAAAATAATTTATGACTTATAAATTATAAAATTTAACTTATATTCTATAATATTATTATTTTATATTTAACAAAAACTACGCCATCTAGTATGCGAAAGTTGGTAGCTATATATCTTTGTGTGTTTGGTTTTTAACTTCATTTGTGTGAATACTGCATTTAATTTAATTGCATTTTTATGAATTTCAATGTGAATGACATACATACCAATAATATAAACACAAGGTAAATAACCAGTAAGGTATGGAAAAAGTTGGCACTTGAAATAAAAAAGAAACAAAATTTCTAAATATTTGAGTTATTCCAAAATTCCAGTCCATCAAACAACAACTTACAAGCACACAAAATTAAAATTAAATCAGGTAATCACAGAAAGTCTGAGTCTTGGTAGGAGTCTTCTAAACCCGGGCTTCTAAAGCCATTATCAAGGTATCAAAAAAAGTTAGCACTTTCTGCATTTTGTTTTTACACCTTGTAAAGGGTGCGCTTACAAAAATATCACATGTTAATCTGTTTCAGTTAATCTTTCTTGTTCATTTTATTTAATTATCATAACATCAGCATTAAATACAGTTTTAAACTTCAGATGTCAACCCATTAAGTGCCAAGTTTTTGATACTGCCATCTTTTTCGATTGCTTACTGTACAGTTAACTGGATATCATGCTACATTACTCAGCAAGTTAAATTCAAGAAAAAACTAACCTATGCCTGTAATGGTGAAAAAATTAGGGAATCACGATATTAATATATGTGAAATCATTGCAACAGTACTAGCAGAAAGAATGAAATACACTTGCATATATCTAAATGTATATTTTTTTATAAGTACTATTCGTTTTTATTTTGATATTACTTTTATTTATGACTAAACTGTAAATTTCATTCATTGTTTAATTTAAAAAAATGTTATTTCATTGATTCAAATATTTGTTTATTCATACTTTTTATGCAGCCAGGTTATAAGGGCATAGTAGTGAAATTTAGAATATGGTTGAAAAGCTTTACACAGTAAAAATATGATAACATATATGTTGTACAAAGATTTGTTCTCTTATACTAACGGTTTATGTTGTAAGCACTGACTTGTGTTGCCAGGGCTACTTAATTTAATAAGTATGAACATTTTTAGGAAAGGTTCTTGAAATAGAATAGAATAATTAGTTTATAATAACTTTATTGCATAAAACAGACACACTAGTATGCACTCTTGAAACATTTTCAGTTTCAAAAATCAGATTCTGAATTCGACAAATCTTCAAACTTTTGCACAAGTAATTGGTAGCCCCTTGAAAGCCTTCTTGAGATGAATTTTGAAATTTGTAGGGCCAATTAGTTCCTAGTACATACAAGCCAAACAAATATGTTAGTAATTAACAGGATATATTTATAACAAATTTCAAAAAAATACAGTTATTTCAAATTTCCCTTTTCAAATTGTAATGAAATTGAAGAAAGCTCATAATTTGACGAAATACAGAATAATTATTATGCGATAACTATATACTTAAAATATTTTAAAATGGATGATACTTTTATGAAGTCGTGAAACATTTTCAGTTTCAAAAATCCAGTTTTGAGTTTGTGAAATTGTTCAAAGCTTTTGCACCAAGTAATTGATAGCCCATTGAATTCGCATCTTAATATTAACTTCTAACAGAAATAGAAATACAGCGTCTCAGATTTAAATTTTTTTGTATCATTAAAATGTCATTACTTTCCAAAATTCTGAAATTTTTCATTTTTTTCTGACACTCATATCTTTAGAAGCACATCATTTCAGAACTAAGAGGAATTTCAAAAATCTGAGACCATTTTATCTTAAATCAAATAAATGCTGCGCAGTTTATTCACAGCAAATCCAATACTTTAGCTAGAAAATAATATTTCTTACATGTAGTTTACTTTTTGTGGGGTTATAAGATAATATTCTTCACCATTTATTGTCCTGTCATATTATTAAGCTTATAAAATTAAACTTCTGGAAGTTGGTACTCAAATTAAATGTACTGAGTGATTATTGAAAATGATTAGATTAAATTTCAGTGTTATAAGACAGATTAGAGCTATAAGATAAAAATGTAGCCCCAGCAAAATTTTTGTGACTGAAGCAACAATTTTTGGACCAACTTTTAACCAAAAATGTGGAAATTTGAACTCCAAAATTTTAAAACACCCTGAAATGTCACTGTTTGTTTTATTGTTCAGCAGCACATCCCCGTACACTAAGTAATCCCCCTCGGCGTACCTCCCTGATCAACCCACTGTTTTGTATTTATTTGGTGTTTTCTATTACAATGGAATGTAATACAATAAATGAAACATTTTATAGGTGTAGTTGAGAAATGCTACAAATATCATAACAATAGTAATATTAACTTGTAGTTTTATTAACTGAGCATTAAATTTCAAATACTGTATAACAGCTAGTTATATTTTTTTGCAGATGGCAACTCCTAGAAAACGTGCATGCAAAGAGGACATCTCGCAAGTTATTGGGCTTGGAATTTGCAGTTCCCACTGAAGAATACATTAGATGAAGACATCCTGTGGATGCTGCCATTGGCCACTTCGTTTGGCACTTTGCCTGAATTTTTGCTGACTGCACTGCTGGTTGCAGTCAATTCCTGTGCAGGAATGTCAAGCGTTAATGTGACGATGTTGTGTCTATTTTTGTTTTTGGGTTGGATTAGAAGAGTGAGAAATTACAGTGAATACGTTTTACATACAACCCCTTTTATATTTGAATGTATTACAAGATTGAAATTTAAGAACAATGAAAATAATACAGATAGTTTATGATTAGAGCCTTCTTCCTATTATACCAATCTTCCACCCTATTGGAATGTTAATTTAATGTGATATTGCCAGTTGAATCTTGACGCAAAGTTGATATACGTTCGTAGTATCGTTCAAAAAACCAATGTTGTCCAATTGTCCTGTGCTTCACTTTTTCTTAATACTTATCATAAGGAACTGATAATTGTGGTAGTTGCAGTTCACTAATATATACAGATGTTCACTTGCCTTGACTATTAATTCATAAATTTATAAAGTTATCAGCTTTCTCATCATAATGGAGTTCTATGATGTGTTTAACCATGACATCCCTTACAAAGAATTTCACTCCTGATTCCAAATACATTCATAAGGTTAGCACATATTATATTGCTTCTGGTGTATTCAGTCTTTACTTTACTCAGGCTATTTATCCTGCTTTAAGACTGTTATGTAATAGAGTATTGTATATGCAAATTTTAAGAATATACCTCATGGCTTTGAGGTATTGAATGACAATCACACCAACATATTTACATCTGTATCATTGAACTCAAATTTGTTCACATAATATTCTAATATATAACAGTCAAACTGACCAACACATGGAGCATTTCGCCTACAATCTATTGTGTAATTGGCAGCATGCCAAATACAGGGAAAACCAATGCATTTAGTAATGTGTTTAAAGATATGAATGTCCTGGACACATTTACCATGAGTGGCCTACATTCAAAAATGATATCAAATGATGGAAATCTAATAATAGCTACCGATGAGGCCATGAATTTGTGGGAAATAATAAATGCCAAACCAAAAGAAGGCTCCTGTGATCGGACAGTTTTTTCCAAACTATGGAGCAACAGCGGCTGGAAAAAAGAATTGAATAATTCCAGCCGCAGCATTGAACAGTGTAATATTAGCATTTGGGGCGCAACCCAAGAAGATGCTATGGCAAGAATAGTCAAAGAGCTCACCACAGTGAACGATGGGCTAATCGACAGAAAGCTACTGTTTGTTGTAAGGCCACGTTTCACTCTGTCATCAGATGTAAAAAACGCCCTGAAGGAACTCAATAATTTATTTCCACGCATGAGAAGCATTCCTGCTGTTTTAAATGATATTCAAAGTTTTCACGAAATTCCAACAGAGTATATCTTTGCAAGTGAATCATTTCTCTGGCTGGAAAGTCAGAATGACGAATTTGCCATAGAAAAAAAATCATAAAATTTTAAATGGTGACATGGACTTAGGCCGTGTGACAAAATTAATGGATCATGTCACTATATAAGCTAGCACTTAGTTGTCACCATTACTAACAAACACAGAGCCGGATTTATCGACCACCATTCAACTTGAAACGGTGCAAGAAGCCATGGAGATATTTCTCCATTCCATGGCTCAAGTGGCTGTGATGACTCAAGAAAAACAGGTAAACATTCATCACATTTCAGTATGCTTTGTCATAAAATTTTATCAACAGTAGTCCAGCTTCAGGATATTCTAACGTCTATATAGATGTAAAAATGGTCTTAAAATTGACAATTTGTTTTGCACAGAAAGTATCTTTTTTAACTTAAAACTTTGGGCTATTTTATGGCAATGTTCTTATGATCATTTATAAAATAGAATAAAAAGGAAACATAACAAATAATTTGGTTTAACATCACCTACTTGTATATATTTATTATTTATGCTAATCTTGCTCAGAACAATTTTATATAGGAAACAGTTTTGATTGAAATTTCATTTCAGCCTAGTTTTAGCTTCGTTATCTGAAGTTTGTCTGAAAACAAGTCTGGAGGAGTTGTCTTAATTCTAAAATATATATCGTACTACTTTTCAGGATGTTGATGGTACACCAGACACAGCAGTGAAAATCATGATGTCCTTCCATGAACCAATAATAAGGATTAGAGACCTGGTAAGAAGTCGAAAAGTTCCTGTGGCCAGCATGCCCGAAGTGAAAAGCATCCTGGCTGCACTGGAAGCAGATGGAATGGAGAAAGTGGCATCAGTGAAGACAGGGAGAACCTAC
>JAOXYB010015609.1:0-19470 GCA_028565635.1 Phoronis ovalis | reverse complement strand
ACTATTTCTAACTTAAAGTAAAATTTTGATTAACTCAGGTCACAGGATAAAAGCTATACATCTTATCATTTGGTGATGTTTAATCATTATCTTGTACTTTGAATGAACCATGGAAAAGAAGATCATGTATCAAGTTACTGAAAATCAGGGTTTGGTCTTTGATTTTCGTAGCAGTGTACAGTAACTTTATTATGATAGACTATAGACTTATCTTTCTACACACTTGCAGATTTTAGAATTTGTATTGAAAAAGCAAACATTTTCTTGATTTCAATTTCAATGGAGTTGTAAATTATCCTTTTCTGTAGTAAACAATGTACAATAATTAGCAATACCACTATGAACAAAGTCTCTGGTAAAAACTGTATTACAAACAATACTCAACACCTTAGCACTAATAACACACAATACAACTTTACCTCCTTTAGCTTAGCAGTCAGGTCCCGAATCGTTTCTTCATATGTATCTTCTCTTTGTGATGCCTAGAAATTATTTAGATGTATAAAAATTTGATTACCACACACATTTGACTACATTTTTGACAAATTTTCTTTTAGATCAAGGGAGCTATCAGCAAGTTTTTACAAAATTTCACGATTAATACTACGCAGAAAAGATACAGCACTTACAACTATGCATGTCATTAAATCTGAAATTGTATAGCACATGAGTTTTGTGTAAACTTAAAACATATTGTGTACAAAAGAACCCCATTATATGCAGATAACCACACCTAACCATGTATATTTAATGTTCATTTTTACACACAATAATGCAACAAATTTGACGAATCGGCAATACTCAGGTTGCATGCAAATATTGCTTTTAACCTGAAACAAAACTAAAATCATGTTCATGCTATATAATTGACTATCACATGATTACTTTCAGCACATCTTGCTTTTTTAAAGTTTTTTCAATAATTAAATTTGGACATTGCCTACAAACAGCATAAACCTACATGCTAAGGCAAATGCAAGTTTTCTTTTTTTAGCTAAATTTGTCCAACCCACAAGAAATTGACAAAATATAAGAATCGTCCTATTGTTATTTTACTCTGATTTTTTTCAGATTCCAAAAATTCTTTCTTTAGAATAGTCAATTTAAATTCATGCACAGAACTATATATTGTAATATAAACAAAGTGCTGTTAAATGTATTTGTTATACAAGGTCTTGAAGCTACAAATTGAAAGCTGACAACTGATAGCATGACGCATAACATCTCCCTTATACAGCCTCGTTATCATCTCAATCTACATGCACTTTTAATTCTTACAACTTGACATACAATGACATAAAAAAGCCATTATGTCACTGGATTACTAGTATTTAGCCTATATATGTTCTGTTTATTTCACTGTTGTCACAAGAATGGAGTATGCAGACTAATACGAAGATTACTACAAACATCTGAATACTTTTTCTGTGTCACTTTTTGGTATAAACTTGCGACTTATAACAGAATTAGAAATGAACTTTGTTGCTAGTACTAATATAGTCTTTATACGCTTGTGCTGTGCTAATTTTACTATTAAGCAGCAAACCAGTATTTCTCAGTTTTTCAACAGAAAATTGCTGAAATGTATATGGGAGTTTTTAGCTATACGGTCATGCTGCCACAATTATCAATATAAAATATTTAATCTTTTCAGACCAGACTTGACACTACATACAGAGGCTTGAAATATCCAAACTCTTCTTCACCATAACAATGAGAATATCTTTGTAAACAGCAGCCTCATGAAATTGGTATATAGTGTCCCGTCTCCAGCAGGAGTTTGTTGCCCTTATTATTTCACTTTACAGCTTCGTTTTATAAAACAAGTTTAATTCCATAAGCAGTAGAGTATTCTAACATACACATATTTAGCATATTTAAGAAATTCACATTAATATTTATTTCAGTGGAGCATGTTTTTGAAATTCACAGTTTAGTGGCAAAATAAAAATAACATATCATCATTTGTCTGCTTATGGAATTAAGTGAAATATATTCCCCCCGTTGCTGAATCTACTCCTGCGATCCAGTCAGTGAAAAGAAAAATTTAATTAATGCTTTATAGTCACATTCCAAATGCATCATGCGGATACCTCCTGTTCATTTATTTCCAGCGACTTCATATTATTACCAACAACTTTAAGTTCCTCTTCTAGTTCCAAGATCTTGCTACAAACATCCAATCAGCAAACAGAATGAGAACTAGCTGTCCAACAACACAACACGTTACATATCTTGATGCAAAAGTGACCAATCAGATCTCTGTATTTATACCGATTGGTCACTCTGTGCATTCACGTAACACATACCAAGCGAAAAATGTTTTAGTAGAAGGTCAATTAGCGACATTTAGAAAGCACAACTTGCAACATCGATGAACAGTACTGTACAACAGAAAAGAATCCAGTTATGTCAAATTCCAAATACGAAAATAATTTCTAAGTACATGATTAAATTTCCCAAGATTTGTTAAAAAATTAAATACTTAGATTTAACTTTCTGCTGTACATTTTTTTGAAAGTATGCATATATTTCATTCTGTCATTATCTAGTTACTAAAACAGACACTTGATAAACAGTTTAGCACTGAACACTTGTTGCAAAATGTATCTCAAACAAAAACAGACAAACAGGATATCTAAACAAGGTATCTTGCATGGATGAAGTTTTGAGAACGCCATGCGTGATACCTCTGTCACGGCATGTTCCAGAGATTTCATGTTGCCTCCAACAACTTTCAGTTCCTCGGTGAGTTCAACAATTTTACTACAACCAATTAAAATGAAATTTACATAATACAACATGAACAACCAATCAGGGTAAAGAAGACTATTTTGGCATAAATGATTGAATGAAACTAAGGTCGGATTTAGGCATAAAAAATGAATAAAAATTAAAACATTGGTTCTAAATTTGCTAGGTATTGTATATCGAACTAAGTTATATCTACAATGTGACTGGTACGAGTATATTTCTGATGCACACTGGTCCTAAAAAATAAAATCAACTAATTAACTATTGCATGCAACCTTGATGTGTACCTAATAATAGAAACATTTTGTCATCAGCATATTGAATCGTTTCCATGGTTACCTGATTGACTTCATTATTCATAGTCTTAAGGTTGTTATCCATAACTACCATGTCTTGATCAAGCTCTGAATTCTTACTATAAGCAAATTGACAAAAGCTGCGATAAAAAACAAGAGCAAACTTTGTGCTCATTCACAGTGGGCTATGGCTTATCTGTATTTCAAAGCTAACCCCCCTCCCCACCTAATTTTGTCAAGTACTTCACATTGCAGGCATTACTCGTTTTAATTGTGATAAACAATACTGGCTTAAGTTACAAGTGGCCACGGATCTAGCAAAGTTTTTCTTAACTTTGTTTATGGTAATTTCAGCTTTTCCTTATGGTCACAAACTATAAGCTACATATAGTTTAAAACAGACGTGTGTAGTGCTGCGTTACATGTGAAGACTTGTCCAGCAGTTCGTTATGGTTAGATTTAGGTTGGTGTGGTTATGAACATTAGTAGATGAATGTGATGGAAGGTGTTTCATGCGAAAAACATGATTTTATAGTTATATTCAGTGAACGTTAGATGACCATCTTACCTGATCTGCTACAATTTCTACAGATTTAAGATTGTTAGAAACACAATGCAGCTCTTCATCGAGTTCTTTACACCTACTGTAATAATAAACCAGGGGAGATAATGCAAAAAACAGAACATGGTGCACATGATGCGGTTGGTATGTCTTTACAAACCGAGAAATTCTGCGAACATTTTATGTTGTCAGTACTATCCCACTATAAACCCTTTAAAACAATTTTGCCTAATTTGTACTCGATACGAAAAATAAACTTGAAGAACAAGAATTTCTTGGACAGAAGACACAACAACTGGTTCTATTGCCAAAAATAACTCAAGCTTTCTGTTACGTGTAAAAGGGTCGACACTTTTACATGCACTTGCTTAAAATATGCAAAGATATCTTAAAACGCAATAAAAGACATCTTACATAAAATACTTTAAAAGAAATCTTTAAATATGCTCAAGGTTCTGCATATAATTTTTCTATAATTTGAAGTTGGCATTCAGTTGCAGAGCATCAGTTTTCCTAAGTGACAGAGACAGACAAGGAGCTGTTACATAAACTGACATTTGGTGACTGAGTATAATTTCGATGATCTCAAAAGGTTTCCAATCTTCCAATGTACAAAATTATTTTAAAACAAAGAGGTTTAGCATCATCACACCCTTTTGATCTTGTTTAAGGTTGCAAAGAAAGAGGGCTGCATGATTGGTAAATGTTATGTATTGGTTACAGTTTATCAATCAAATACAACATTATTTGGGTCACATGTAGAACAAATTTTTCTACCCAATTAGAAACTGGAGCCCCTCAAATGTCAGTGAATCAGCAATGAACTATCTTGTTAGTTTTTTCCCCAATCAATTGGTTAGTAGGGCCATCACCACAAATAAAAAACAACCCATCTTGAGAACTGTACCCCATTTAATCTGCCTTGAAATAACCATATCAAGCAAATAAGTACTAAAATAGTAAGCAGTGAAATAAAACCAGCCAAGTTCAAAAACTAGGAACACTTTAATGCTCAAGCATGCTTACAAACTGTAACAGCATCACTGCTACCTCTCTTTACATTAAACTACCTTGTAACAAGCAAGCAATTAACTTAAATTAACGGCATCAACAGAATTATGTGAAAATATGAAAATACTTTCTACTGAAGCAATTTAACAAACTTTACATGTGATAACTGAAATCATGCAAGTTAAAGGCGCAAGCAAAGATAAAGTATAAGTATGTCAGAGTGTGGATAATGAAATCATTTTGCAAATTTATTAGTACAGATAGAAATGGAAATGTTAAGGTCTTCAACTGTCTTGCCCCCAACAACAGATGACCAGCATACTTATGTGTACATGCCTCAACAGCTACCATCACTTTACAAATGCTTTCAAGATATTAATAGAAACAGCAGCAGTTGAATGCTTTCTGACCTGAAGCTATTCAAGCATACAAAACATGTACACTTCAAAATATGCTGAGCATCGGCATTACAAAACATAACAATAACATGTAAGTAAGTAGTCGAGTCATTCCAACACGTTATTCTAGGTAACCAATACTCTTAACTACCAAACTCCAGTGTTGCTACATGTACTTAGTTAGGGTAACATGTCACCTCATGGTATCAACATTAAAAACCCTCTTGTAAGATTATCACAGCTATCACATTTATCAGATTTCTGCTCTACATTTTGTACTGGCATGGAAAATTTGACAAAAGTTACTTCGCTCGTAATTTTCAAAGGACCCTAGATCAAACAACATCCATTGAAGATGATAGCAGTGTTATTCAGAGGGTCTTTATGCTACACAAAAACATGTTTAAGAAACACTTGGTAATGTGCGGAATCTATAAAGAATGATCAGATTTAATGTTAAGACTGTGTGCAGGAAGTTGGTGTTTACTGCACTCACGATTCCAACTCGGAGAGGCGGTCCTCAGCACGTTCTAGGTCAGCTTCCAGCATCATCAACTTACGAGCAGCCTAGAGATAAAATGATACCACCGAATGATTGACATGCTTCGATAAAATTGAAAAAATGTGAATACTTACGCTTCTGCTGCCTCTAAGCGAGCTTCAGCACGTTCCAAGTCGACTTCAGTGATTGCCAACTTACGAGCAGCCTACATGGACATAAAGAATTTATGAGAATACAGCATGTTTTAGTGTTCAAGTTTAGACACCATTTAGTTTACACCCGTCACCTTCATATTAGGATATACAAATCTTGCAAACAAAACACGCAATCAGGTCCAGTATTAACAGACATTTCGTTTTCTGAATTTTGACAAAGCACAATAAAACATTGATAAAATGACGTTCTTACAAAGGACACAAGGATGGTGTTGTGTAATATTGGTCCAGTTAGCAGACAACAAAACAACCAACAAGTTAGTCAAGCTGATTAACAACAAATACACAATTTTCCAATATCCGTAACAAAAGCAAACACATCAGTTCATCACTAATCAAATTAACTTAAGTAGTTTCTTAGTAAACCAAGCTACAATGAAAGAATTTAAAGTGATCCATTTTAAACGGTTCTATGCTGTATCACATCTTATGGGCATCAAATCAGAGAGTACAATGTCGTGTGGTCTTTTCCTCAACAAACTAAAACGTTCATATATAAAAATAATTCCAAATTTGGGTTTTTCCGAATATTGAAGGTTACACTGTTCCCTTCACATTTTTTAGTGGACTGAAATTTCAGCATTATCAACGGTGTATTTTGTAGACACCTGATTGCTTATTTCAAGAAACTGTTTTCAAAATTCAAATTTGACAAATCTGCTTCTAAACAACTAACAGCATGCTTTTCCGTGTCTAGTTTAATGCCTTGTTTCCATGCAAAATCCAAAATGCGAACTCTGGAAATGTCAAAACATTAGTCAAATACCTACAAAATGCAGTAACTGTGTTAGTGGTAAACCTTGTTCACTCACTCAAACCATTCACACCATGGAAACAGAATGACATATGACATCAAATCAGAGAGTGCAAATAGACCTGATATTTATAGGTGCATAACAGACATTTGTATGACAAAGATAACAAACCACAGTATGGGAAAGAGATACATAACAGCAGCTCAGAAAGCAAGTACAACTTTCGAGCTTTATGTACAAAGCATCCAATCTCATTAAAAAATTTTAAAACAATGTCTGCTTAGTCATACAAAAAAATAGTCAGAACAAGCAACAATAGGGTCAAAAAGACGGCAACGAAACAAAGAGGAAGATGAAAATCAAAAACAATTCCTTAATACCAACATCATGCATATGTTTTGTATATTAAAGGAAACTAGATCTAGAAGTAAAGAACTACTAAAGAACCTTTTAAGAAAATCTACGAAAAATAACACAGTCAAGTAATCTTTACTTTATAGCATAAACTAAATAAACAGTGTTCTCAATGAATTTCTTGTAAACTAGATTGTAAACTGAAGTGTCAATAAGACCCCCCTCTGTTTTACCAGCTGCTACATACAGTCTAGCAGTAGATTTTATTATTTTTATTTGAAAAGAATTCCTTATGTAGGCTATATATATTATATATGTAGGCTTATTCCTTATGTAGGCTATATATGTGTGTGTGTGTATGTATGTATATGTGTATGTATGTATGTATATATATAATATATATGCCAGTTTTGCCTGTACTCTAGTATTTTTAAATTCAGTGTAGTTACAACTTACAGCTAAGTAAAGGTTTGCAGGCCTTATATTACACAGCAACTAGTTAAACTGGATTGTCCTTGGGGGTGATATCAGTAAAGTTAGCTAAACAACTTAATTAAATTAAGTGTACATAGCAATTAACTAAGAAATTCACCAAGAACACTGGCATACGGAAACAGAAAAGATTAATGCCGACCTCATCATATTTACGATCGGTGTCTTCTGCAATGAATTTAGCCGCCTCCAGTTCCTTTTCCATGGTTCCAAGTCTATCCTCATCAGTCATTGCACGGTTTTCCAAAAATTTTCTAGTTCTACACAAGGCAACAAAGAACAAATGATAAGAGGACAAATTAACCCTGGTACTACTACAACAATGGGAACACTGGTCCTTGATAACGAAGAAGTTTGTTGCCTGTCCTAGGTTAAAATTTGACCCCTGACCTTTTGAATTTTCACCTGTCTTCTGTCACCTGATGACCTACTTTCTACGAAGGCTACCAAAAGAATGTAAAATCTACTAAAGCAGAAAGAAATTATAAATGGTTTGAGTAAACAGATTCAGAGATAATGGGAGAGTATGAGGTTACAAGTTGTTTGATATTATTTTTTTTTCCAGCACAAACAGACAAGTGCTTTATCTTTCAATTCAAAGAATAAATTTGTCAAAACAGCAATTCTTTGAACTAACAGCCTATATAGTAAGACTCCCAGTAAACTGCTATTTATGATTGCTCAATCATCTCCCATTTCCTCAAGCAAAATAAAGTACTAGTATATTATATAAGGCTAAATTAAGATGAAACTAAGACTACAGTGTGAACATCACATGCACGCCTTCATCATGCCATCACCATCACCTCATCATATTTTCTATCAGCATCTTCTGCGATGTATTTTGCCTCTTTAAGTTGCT
Source organism: Phoronis ovalis (assembly GCA_028565635.1). Taxonomy (NCBI): domain Eukaryota; kingdom Metazoa; phylum Phoronida; family Phoronidae; genus Phoronis; species Phoronis ovalis. Next base: position 11,269 of record JAOXYB010015609.1, on the reverse strand, counting down.
CTTCTAATCCCTCACACCTCTCCTCATCAGCAATATTACGACTTTCCAATGCCTTACGACCTCTGTCAGAAACATAAATATACACAAATATATGAAAAAAAGCAAAACAAATAACACACAATACATATGAAATCAGTATTCACCGCCATCTCTACTTGTCCCTGAAAATAAGACATGATTTGGCCGAGTATTTATTACAACCTCTGACCTCTTACCTCATCATATTTTCTTTCAACCTCTCCACAAGTTTCAGACGCCTCTTTCAGCATTTGTTCAAGGGCTTCAATTTTGTCGTCATCCATATTGGTACGATTCTCTAATGCCTTGCGCGCCCTATAGGTGGTTGCATGCAAAGGAAGATAAAACATGCACAAAATTAGTAAAAGTGTTAGCACAATGAGCTACGTTTAAAACACTAAGCTACTACATTGTAGAATTGGTATTTTCCTTGCAGTGACTTCAGCAGGCTTTGATTTCAGCATTGTTGTTACATGCCAGACAAGCTATGTATTGTACACCATATTTTTTCCTTAATGTGTCAATAAATTTGGCATAAGATGGGAACAATAAACATATGAACGTACAAGATAGCACGCCTCTGAAATAAACTGAAGCAAGCAAGAAAAGCTATAAAACAAGAAATAAGAAAGTAATCATTAACACATTAAGCCAAAATGGCAGTACACATTTCAGTTTGAAATAAAACTAGAAGCGCCTTTTAGCAAAGGCCAGGTTGCACACGCAAAAATAGGTGGATATCCAGATCTGTTAGGATTATCCTGGACCTATGGATGTCAAGGAACCTCTGTGTGACCTTTACCTCTTGTCGAAAGTTTCATGAAATTTTGAGACTGATTGTTTGACCTCTGAATGACTTTTTGGACCTCAAAGTTAGCTAAGATAAACCTCTAAATGGACTTTTAACTTCATATTTGAACTTTTCATCAAATTTCTGGAAATTAATTTTTTGACCTTTTGACCTCAAAATGACCATGACCCCCTGTAAATGCCTTAAAACTATCATTTTCGTAAGTTAAATGCAATTTTAATAGTTTGACCTTTTGATCCCGGAATGACCTCTAAGTTTGACCTTTAAGATCAGTAACCGTCCGCCAGGGATGTCATATGTCAAATTACATGATTGTAGCACCACACTGTCTTGATGTAAACACTCTTCCTTATTACAATTAGCCAAAAACATGCTAAAAATAAAAAAGCTGACCTTTTGACCCATAAATGACCTCAGAACTCATTATATTTACCTTTAGGAGACCATATACTATCATTTTTGAAGGTTTTAAGACATTTGACCTACTGACCTCAAACTGACCCCTGACCTAATTTTTGCATGTCCCCCCTCCCTACTAATTCCACACCTCAAGTTTGGTACCTGTAGCTCAAAGCATTTCTAAAATATAGAAGTTTGGAAATTGGAAGAAAACAAAAAGAAAAAAAGATACAATCTCAATAGGTTGCACCTTCTGTGCAACCTAATAAAAAGATGAACATGAATAGTAAAATGGTTACTTCAGCAAACAATCAAGAAAAATCATCAGAAATAAGAGGATTACAAGAATCTCAGTAAAACAGTCAGATTAGGAAACATTGAAAACAGCAAAGATTTCATAGTGACACAAAGCCAAGATCTATTCTAACTTGTTGTAGTCATAGACTTGATGTTAATTTGTGGAATGTCCTAGTTATCAGTATTGGTCACTGATGAGATTTGAGCACGTCCATGCTGTGTAAATGTTCTTCAAACCAGTCTACCAGATATTAATCCAAGATAAAGTAGCCATGTTTTATATAATATAAATTGTGCAAGATGCAGCAGCATTACCTTTCGCTTTCATCAGCAGCTTGTGATGCTTCTTCGAGTTTGGATAGGGCTTGTGTTAGTCTCTCCTCTGTGCTTTCATAATTCTCTTGGAGAAGGGTCATACGGTTGGAGAGTGAGCTCACTTCCGCCTCCGCCTACAATAACAAATTTTGCGTCATACATTTAGTTTGTATGATTTGATCTTTTGCTGACGATTTCACAGAAAATGACAGATTATAGCAGGGCACTGTGGGAAAGAAGCTAATAAATATATAAACTGTTTTTTTTTCAGTAATCCTATAATTGGCATATTATTTTCTCAAGGGGAAACCATAACTACCAGTTACAATTAATGAACAATGCATACAAGAACACAATGTAGTAATTGGCTACTACCTGCCTGCTACATATTTTGAGATCAAGCAACATATGTTATTTGTTGCACTGAGAGTTGCAGTGACACAATATATTCTTTAATAGGAACATTGCCTGGCCATCGGGAATGGTCATTGATAGTCTGGGAAAAAAGCCTTCAGTTATGCTAGCACCCATTCAAGTAAGTATAAATAACCCTTCTATAAGAATATGATTCATATCCAATTACAAAGCATTACACAATGTTCTCAGTAGCCCTGAATGGTAGTACTTATATTTATCACATTTTTCAATACTATGTACTATATGCTACAGTATTAACCATAAAAATTATTTCATATGACTATAGCGACAACCAACATTAAAATGAAACTTTTTACATTTTTATTTAATTAACTGGTAATTATTGTGTTAATGTTAGTGACCATAAGATATTCTTGCAACTGCAACTGGGAAACAGCATAAAATAACACAATAATAAAACACTGTGAAAGAAAAGTAAAACTATTAAAAGTCTAGTTTGATATTTCTCCAAAAGGTTTTATATATGGGTCCCTCCCCTATCAATTTTGGTTAAATTTAAATATTTTACTTAAAAGTAAGGCAAAGAAAATCTGAACTAGTTAGCAAGCATGCATTAAATTGCAACTTAAAATATAGGTTCATGTGTTTCCATTATATCCCACTATGTAAAACAACAATTTCAAATTCAGCAAGTAGCCACCTATAACTGTAGCCTATAATTAAGAGTTCACAATGGCCTAATGTTTAGACTGTGTGATTTGCCAATATTTGTTTTACTCCAGTCAATTTACTTTGTAAATTCATGTGGTGGAATCCCCATTGAATCAGATAAGTAGCCACACATTTCCATATAAGGAAAGAAACAGGACTACAGAAATAGTATGCAAATGTATTAGATAACCAGATACAAATAGAAGCTTAAGTGCAACAGAAAATAATGAGTTCACTGCATATAAACCTGCAGGATAGATCTGGAGAACAGGCAGACATTTAAGTACCTTTGAATGCTGTTATCTTCTATAAACACATTTTATTTATCTACAAACATATTGGAATACCATTGATTAATGCAAAATGCATATCTCTATCAGTAAAGAAAATGTTTTGACTGGAATAACTGTAACAAACTTTTCAACAGATTTCGGAGTTTCATCACAAAATTAGTCAGAAATCCAAAATGAAGTCATGAATGCAGCAGTAATGGTAGAAATATTGTAGTTTAAAAGGAAGTATTACATTAATTGCAGTCTAGTAGGTTTCAGAACACTGCAAAAATGGAAACAGTTGAGCCACAACTGCAGTAATACTATCCCCAAAATGTAGGTTGGTTCAAATTTAATAAATTACACTGCTAACCCTATTATCAACCCAGCAGGCATGTAAATGACCTATATACCACTGTAATTCTGTTTGAAAAATGGAGCACCAGCCCCTTATTTCACTAAAATAATCTAATATAATCAAACTTTGTTTTCAACATTGACAACACATACCAGTTGTGAATTGACACACAAAGCTGTACATAATGATCTTTTTTTATCAAAGTATATAGTCATTCTTGTTACAAAAGCATCAAATATCACATCAAGCTCATGGAAACTTAAAGAACACTAGATCACAGTAGAGTTAATTGACTATAAATGAAATATTGGTTAAATTTTTAACGAGTTTAGGAAAACATAACAAGAAAATGACCAACTAACATGCAAAGAGTTCTAACAAAGATTGAACATATAGCAATGAGTAATGCAGTCGGAGCACATTTACAGATTAACTTTACTGTTTAGTTTGCCACATTAGCAGTCAACCCAGAAAATTAAACCAAATTTATACCAAAAAGGATGAAAATACTACCCTTATTTATACCCAAACATGAAAGTACTACCATGCATATACTGAGGAGGAAATGCCACTCAAATTTGTATGTGGAAGAATCAAATTGCTACCATTCCAGTTGGGACTTTCCCGATATGCACTAAGCCCCCCCCCCCCCGGATTTACAGCCACTTTTCTGACAATCCTTAAATGTTCGTAGTTGTGATAAACTGGTTTTTGAATACATATATTTCATTGCATAGTATTACTAGTTTAATCACAAGAGTAATCATGTATCAGATTATACTGCACTTTATATTGTCAGCCTAAAAGGCTATAGCACCATGAACCTTCACAAGGCAGCTGAATCTGATTAGGGAAAGCCCACATGGGACAAAGTTATACACTACAGGATTGCCAATCACTGTGCATATGTTTTGAATTTGAAGGTGGTCCAAAAACTAGATAGGACTACATCATTTGTGTAGAATAGAAAAAATGTTAGCTAGGGCTCAAAACTATAACATACCCAGCAATAGGGACTATCGGTCTAAATTTCAAACTGAAAAGTATTCCATAGTGCTCAAACGATAAGCAGTTAAAATTGTACTTATTAGATGGAAAAAGGGTATCCTGTACTTTTATACATACTTGTAAGCATACTCTATGCACAGATACCAAAAATGCTATAAAACAATTCATGATAGAAAAGGTCAACATGTCTATGAAATGTAAATTTACAAGAGTGCTCAATAAACTTTGCAGTCCCATAAAAAATCATCACAGGGTGGGCAAAAGATGTATACATAAAAAATCATCACAGGGTGGGCAAAAGATGCAAGTGGTATACTTAATTTCTTGAGGCCTCAATCAAGTATTAGAAGAAAGGAGAGGTTTTATGATCTCTTTAAAACCAGGTAAACTTTTACTATCAAATTACTTTTAAAATATGAATCTGTTTCGCCTTATGTTTGTTCTTGGTGCCTATCCTTCCCCTTAAAATTCAAAGGGCTAGGCTAGCTCAATAGGGATTTGGTAGGATTTTATGATCCAGAACAAATGTTTACAGTTGGCAGCTAAATCAAACAGTGCTTCATCTTAACCAAGCAGAAATTTAAACACAGCTCAACAAGGGCTATTTCATGACAAGACACTTGATGATTCTATATGTACTACAATTATACTGCATTTTTTGGCCACTGGACACATAACTGACCTCCTTAACTGACTGGGTAACTTGTTACTTAAATCAAAATACTATATACTTACATATCAGGAATGTGGTAATAGAGAAATTTTGCAATTTTGAAGTTCTAAAAGACATTTATAGTAACAGTGCATCTAGAATGAACAAGCAAACAGATACTATAAAACAGCCAAGCAAAGAATTCAAAGCAGGTGTTTCAAAGAGATAATGTTATGAGATGTTTAGCCAAAGACTGATGTAAGCATATGAATCAATAGTACAACTGCACAGATCATAGAACAAATTTATCATCTATCACATATCATATACCATCACAACCTATCCTTATTTCAAAGACATTCCTGCTTATTTTATAAAATGGGAGCTTATCAGATAATGACACACCAAAAGCAATATAGTATTGAGTGAACTCTTGTCTAAATGTCAAGCTAAAATAAAATGAAATATCATTGCAGTTTGAACAATATAATGTGAGACCACCATGGTACCATATGGTGAAACTGTAACATTTAAATTGCATTTCTTAATGGTGGCTTGTACCCGAGGACCTGTGGCCCAGATAAACAGAGAATTGCATATGCCTACTGGGAATGTTAGCCGGATACTGTTAACCCTACAAGTTCCATGATCCAAGATTAAATGTTATGGTATACAAGCACACTTATACTCACAAACATTGTCTAACTCAACACAAAAAGGTGACAAGGTATGGCATTTAAAAACGAGATGTGGCCCTTTTGTATTAAGGCTGCTAGCACCGGGAAAATGATACATATTTTGATGAGCTCTCCTGAATAGCTGCAAGGGAAAGTTGAAGTAAGATGACAAAATAGTACTTGTAGTTGTATATAAACTGGAAATTCTGATAGATTGTGAGATTTATTGGCTTTACATGGGATCCCAGGAAGCTGGTCAAATGTGTGTGTCACATGACAGGAATGATACAACATTATAAAGCAGTTTTTATTTTATTAACCTGGCCAAGTCAATGAGAAGAAACTTCACAATCAGCCAGATAATTTCATTAATCACTACAATGTAAACACAATGGTTCAGCAATCTGATACAAAACCTGTATGGAAATCTACTGAGCTGTTTACTGTAAGAATTAAGGCTGAACAATAGTGATTTCACACTGATTCAGACAAGTGGGATAAACAGGGGATGACATGTGTGCTGATAAGAAAATTATCAAGATGGCTGGATTAGTTTTGTTTTGCAATGAAATCAGACAGTTTTCTCATTAGAGGATTTTTTTGCAGCAGTTATATGACGGACAACAGTAAGGTCCAAGAATATTATTTTTTTAATCTTTTACCAGCATAACTCACAACTGACCACAACTCTCTATAACTTTTACCTGCATGAATGTATATATCAACTGATTTAAACTGCCAGCATCTCTAACTGGCTAAGCTTTTCGAGGTTTTACCGACGAACAAAAAAAAACAGTCAGGAGAATGTATAACAATCTGATTATCTGTTCAATGTATGCATCTAGCTGGTTGCATGTGGTACATGATACACATTCATGTCAACAAAATGCTGTAATAATAGGAACATACAATTTCATATTCAATTGACACATATGGCTTATATAACAACATACAGGTGTTTGAACCTTTTGACAGAGACAGACTATTTCAGAAAACTTGAAACAGTTCCTTTTAACTTATTCTGAATTTGTAAATATTGGTCATAACTGTGACTAATCTACTGTAGTGTAAGTCAGGGAAGAAAGCAAACGAATACCTGAGTAGAAAACCAGGGTAACAACTTGGAACTGGCTTGTCACTAATGTGTAGTTCTCAAGTATATATTAATCCCCCTAGGATTAACCTATCATAATCAGAAACATATTTATTCCTATGTATCTTACAGCTTAATTAGTATTTCAAAGCAAATTAGCTTACTTTAGACTTAATTCAAATTAATAAATCTTATAAATCGTTGACAAGCCTGAGTCATAACTTGTTGTCACCATAACTATTTATAAATCTCAATTTTTACAAAACATTTAAAAAATGTCACCACACAGTAGTTCTTCCTGTGATGTGAATTGACATAATTTATCGGAAAGGAGGATTTCCTTAAAATGTAGTTGAAAAGATTAAACGATATTATTTATGACAATAGCACTATTGAACTCTAATCAAAATGGTAAATATTCACACTATACAGAAATCCAAATAGGTCACAGTCAACATGAGTCATATGACCTAGATATTTGGGAGTTTACTTGAATATTTATCAAAAAGTTAATAAAAATTATCACCTATGATGTACTGAAAATAATTATGAATGGAAGTCAACAACATAGCATTCATGAGTGGATCCTGTTTATTCAGAAAAATATCTTATATCATGTTTTGAAATAACTAACATTTTTAGATGCCATACAAATAAAATTTTGAAAGCACAAATTCCACAATAAAAATTTTCAAAATTCCCACTTCATATTAGACAGATATTACAATTAAACTGTTCTGAATGAAACCAGGCCAGCAGGTCTGGGTTATGTATAGTTACAAATAAAGCAGACTCTGTTAGAAGCTAATTTGTAACCCTACAATGTTACAATCTATTGTGACAAATATTTTAGAATTGGATGGAATTTAGGTGGGCTTTTAAGTCTTAAATCCTACTAAACAGGTCTTTAATCTATCCTATTAGCTGCCATATAAGGAATTCAATAGCTCAATACCTAATATGCCATAGAAAAATTAATACTAGGTATTATTTGCAAGTCAGTACTAATAAATAGTCTAAGATTTGTAAATTGCAGAAAATCTATCAACCATTCAAGAGATTGGAATGCCAAGCTGTGACATCCAGGTACCTCCAGATATTTTACAGATTTACTCTCTACATAGGCAAATTGCAACTTGAATGTTGCTAAGTATTCAAAGTTAAATATGTGTACTAAACATATTCAGACATCAATATCTCCACTTTAACTTCTTTTCATCAGCTTATAAACATTTATAAGATTGACTGCAATTCCTATGAGCTTTTGGTGAGTCTATAATTTTTTTGTGGCCTCGCCATACGCAACTTAAGCGGTGGTATCCACAATCAAATACTGGAATAGTATAGATCTGATAGAGAAGTGCAAATATCAGGGAATAAGGCCTTGCCAATCTTTTCATGACGCAACTAAGGCACAACGCAACTAAGGCACAACAACCTTTTGATACAGATTACAGTGAACACTGATAAACCAGGTGCGATTAATCAACATGTGTAACAACAAACAAGATGATTACTTTTTGTCTTCAATCCTTGGACAATTTCACAAACTGATTATTTAAGTTCTGTAAACAGGAGAAAGCAGGACTACTTCATATGATCTCAGGTTATATATAAATATTTTACACACAACTTTAGTATTTCAGGCTGGAATAACTTACTGACAATTTATTATAAACAAATATGACAAGGCCTGGCATCTTGCTGGGATATGTACTTTACAAGGCCTGGGATCTTGCTGGGTCAATACATTTAGCCCATCCAGTAATAAAACACTAAGAATGAAAGCTGGCTGAAATCATCAAAATAAGGGAAAGCAAACAATAGACTGAAGGAAATATAATTAATATACTGGATGTATATAGTAAGCAATTACTTTACATCTGATTAAAAAATTAAATTATCTCTGGAGCTTGGGTCGTTGAGTTAAGAAGCATTTTACAAAAGTTAATAGGGCCGGTCACATCTGGACTACACAATCTTATATCAGGGATTCGCAGGTTTTGTAAAAGGAAATATTGTTCTGATATATCACCGCTTACCGATTCCCGAGTCTAAGTCATACAACTAGTACATTTTTGGGTTAGTCTAAGTGTAGCAGGCCCAGCTAAGTTTAAGAAAATTCAAACAGTGCCCAGCCCACTAAAATTTCACATACCACTTCCTTTTCTGCTTTCATATTTTCACATTCTTTGACTTTAGCCTCCAAATCAGCTTGCTGGTTCTCTAATTCATCCTTGAGAGCTTGTACTTTATTTTTGACAGCGTTGAGAGCTTCTTTATGTGTAGTAGTCATCGTGAAATTTTATGAAGTTATACAGTAAATCTACAAACTCTAAACCCAAGCTGCAGTAATGGCTGACACCCGGCTAATCAGTCGACGCACTCAGTTTACATCCGCCGGAAATAAAGTCCCTCCTTTTGACCTTTCAGGGAAAATGATTCACTATTTTATCTGGACCACAAGCAGATGATATTTAGATCACAGTTGGAAATTATTACCCAACTTTGTCTGCAGATCAGGATTATTAAGTTATACTGGTGTAGAGTCTGGGTAAATGTTATTCCGGATTCCTACTCTAATTTATTGAAGTCACGTGACTAAAAGTTTTCACCTTTACCTGTGGCATTGAGTTATATAATATCATCCCCTCTGAAATTTAAAATTATTCTTTTAATATTTATGGCATTTGCTTTTATGAAAAACCATAAATTAATAATTTCAGAAATTTTCATTTATATCAAGCAATTTGTTTTCAAAATTCCACATTTTCATTTACATTTAGTAATATAACAAACTGGCTGTGTCGGGCACCTATGGTTATAGTCTAAGTTTAGACCCTTGTTGTATTTTTAAATTCATTTTTGTTAAAAATTGAGTTTAAATCCCTATATAAATTTGTATCCCTATATGCAAACATATATCTGATAATAATATGCACTATTAGTTTTAAAACAAATTTTTGACTTTTTCTAGTTTATAGTTTATTTAGTACATTTATACAGTACATAGTCTGTGTTAGAGACTAAACACTGACATGTAATTAAAAAAAACCAATGTTTATTGATACACACTAAAGTACTGGTGGGCAGTGGAGACCCTCTATTAGAATTGACAACATATAACGTACTTGTATTCACTTGTATGTAAACTATTTAAATTTAATGTATACGGTACTTTACATTCTGGAAATTTTATAGTCAAAGCAGCTAACTTCATTGTGTACGCTTTCTTTAATTTATATGTTAAATTACATTACCCTGTGATTTTTAAATATTAGAGTACTTTGTCCTAATAAGGTTTTATAAAAGAAGGCATGTACAGATTACAAAAACATCATTAAAATAAGATCTGCAGACATTGATTCATGTGGCTTACTAAACAACAGGGGGGCAAAAATAGAAGAAATTCATCCTTAATAATTTTTTTGTGAAAGAACAATTAATATCTAACCAGAATAGTGGAAAATATTTTGATAATAAAAACCCAGGGTATCTCAAATAGATAAATCCCTTAAGATATTTATTATGCCATGATTTGGGTATAAAAGGGGGTCAGAACACACCAGTTCGATGTGGGTATATAATGTAGACACATATATAGTTAGCCATTAGATTCTGATTACGCTCCTGTGACATAACCAACTGCTGTTTATTTCTCTCCACAAACTATAATGACATATACTTCTTGAAAATCAGTCAGGCGAATAAAAAAAATATAGTTGATTTAATAATAGGAGCAAAATTAAACTTTGGATTTTAATTGGAATGATGACAATTATAGCTCAGGTATTACACTACAGACTGACACCAGTCGTTAGAAACATTAATTGGAGTTTTTTTATAAATGCATTATAGTACTAAAATACATAATACAGTTGCTAGAATAAACTGGTAGCTCTGTGCAATTTTGTCATGAAAGCTGTTTATAATGCTTAAAGTTGAATACAGTATCATATGTTTAGATGGTCTACTGTATTTTTATGCTATAAAGCTAGGATTTACTGCAATATATTTTATCCTTTAAATTCAAAGCTAAGACTGGCGAATTAGTTTCTCCTTTAAATCCAAAGGAAAATTAACTTTTTAGACAAATCTTTTGAATTATTTTTTAGGATAATTACCTTTTAGAAAAAAAAACAAACACATTATTATCTTAAATTACAGAGCCGACTAACAATAGTCTAGGTACTAAGTAATATGTTTATTTAAGGCAAGGCTAGTGGCCATATTTGCAACAAAGTGTAACACTGACTTAAACATAAACCAATATATAAGAA
>JAOXYB010015598.1:0-19475 GCA_028565635.1 Phoronis ovalis | reverse complement strand
ATACAAAGATGGCTTTACAACTACAGAAACTACATCATATGATGGGCATCTGTCTGCACCCGCAGACCTCTTGTTAAGAATTTGTGAAACTTCTTAACATAACACTGCGATATAACTAGAGAATGAATAATCCAGAATCAAATTTTTGATCATTTCCAATATGGTATGTAGGATTATTACCATGCATGCTGCACTCTTCCAAAAATGTGCCCTTTTGACTTGTCTATATCTCTTCTTACTGGTTATGAAAATTAGAGAAAATTATAGTCAAATTCAAAGGATTCTGTGAAAAATCACACAATAAGTAGAATGAGTAGTAGTGTTGTTGACTTCCAACATAAATTTTTGGCAGCCATTTTGTAAGTTGGTGGCACCACTGTGTGGCACCATTACTTGATGCGATGTATAGATGTTAATAGTAGGATCGAACCGGGAAATCCTTAAAGCATTGCTGGCACTGAACTGTGAATTGGAAAACCGATAAAACAACTAGTATATGGATTCCAACTTGTGGTTGGATGGAACCCATAATAATATCTCCATAGTTAACAGTTATCATACTCGTCCGCTTCTTGGCACATATGGCATGTTGGCATATATGGCACACTGACAGATCATATTTTTTTATGAAATCTCCTGAGCTTTTATTTTAATTTGTACAACATTGATTATTTGGTTTTTGATTTCTCAGTCAGGTTTGTGACATAATTATTTCTTTATTTCAGCTGAAGAACTTTTGCAAAATGGTTTTCAAGGGACCAACCCTGTTAGGGTACAAAAGATTGAGGTTATGTCCAATAGGTTTAAAATATCCTGGCTGCCACCTATAGACCTTGGTAAGTACTTGCGGTAGAGGACATATGTGTACGTTCCTGTGTATTATAGAATGATATAATACACCTGCTCTAGATGTCACTAGTAACCAAGACTCATGCACGATCAATAATTACATCAAAATTACCGAGACAATATTTTTTTCACTTAATACCCAATTTACAATATAGAATATTGCACTGACTCACATATTTCATCGAAAGCCTGGTTTTGGAAACATATGTATATATTGGGTATTAAGAAAAACTGTAGCTAAAATAATTTAATTGAAAATGATTTTGTCTCAAGAATTCATGGTGACATTAATTCAGAAACTGAAATTAGATTGGGTACAATTGATGTTTCTTGTTTTTAAAACAGATTGAAGTTTTTCTTTAAATTTGTAGGTAGCAACAGTCTTCAAGGTTACGTCGTGAGGCTTACACGTCATGGGGGTGAATCACAATGCAGAATATTCAACTTTACCGGATCTCAAATTAACTCATTGGTAATTTATAACATGAGCTAAAACACCTATAAAAAGTGAAACAGATGGTATATTAAGAACTAGCAGCCTCTTTTGTAATTTTTCAATTGTATTACAAAAATTTTGTCTTCATGTTTACGATAATCATTAGTCCCAATGATAGGCCGCATATCTGACTTATTGGTTCTAACACTTTCCTGTTCAAAAACTATCGTCTTCCAAATTTAATAAAAACTCACCGGTACTATGAAATTATTAATACGGCATTACTAGGATATGGTCTTAGTTCGTTATTATCAAGTTAAGGAATTATAAATACAAATCTACACGTGTAAACAAGTCAGATGGTTAAAAATCAGCAAAAATCCATGTACTAGATGTGCGGAAAGCGCCATTACGGTCACTTCATATTTATTGAATTAAATTTCATAAAAATTCAACAAATGTTAATGTGCCACAAGAAATATTAGTAGATTTTTCATTTGATAATAACAAACTAAGACCATCGGAACATTGCTGTTAGAAAATTTTCATCAATTTTGTTAATTTCGAAAGACGATAGTTTTTGAAAAGTGTTTGGACCAATACGTTAGTATTACGCATATTATTAGTACTAGATAACCATGTGATGTAATATTAATGCTGTAATTAACAAATAGCATAATTATATTGCAATAGTAATTGCAAGGTAATCATTACAATGGTCCCATCAACCAATTACATCTGCACATGCTTGATTTTTTTAAATTGAACACAAAAATGATGATTTGTTTATGAAGTATAGATTGTGTTGTAACTTGTGTTACTCAATTATGAAGTACATTTACATGTACAAATTTGATACCATTTATTTGTTTTTGATGTTTGCTTAAGGTAAGATTCAAACAAATTCAGCACAAAAATGTGTTTTAAAGGATATATTATAAATCTCGAGACTTGAAGTGACAACTCAGTCTCAAAGGCAAGCTAGGGGCTTACCTGCTGATTACTATAATATAATTACAGACACAAGAAAACTGATTGTGACTTCATTTTGATAGAAGCTCCAGCTGGGGTCTTTAGTTCCCCTCAATCCTGTGGTAAGGCCCTGACGTACCATATCATTGTGGACCAGTATCATTGTGAATTGGTATTATGAGGGGAACTGAATTCCAATTGTTGTGAAAATCAGCTTCTTTTCTTTTACAGTTTGAGTTCCAGTCCAACTGTTTAACTGCTAAACCCAGTAAACCGTACACTCTTCAACTAGGGACATTCCCACACAAAAGTGTCCAAGAATTCAGTATAAACACAGGAACTTTTAACGGTAATTTGCTGCAATAAATAATAAAATCTCTGTCTAAAAGCTACTAGGAGTTTCTATGTTAGTATACATATATTCTCCTGAAAGACTATTGTTTTAAGTTAGAAACTTTGCAGAACTTTTTTTTAAACTTCTATTCAAGTACTGCTGGTATATTAAGGATTATTATTCTGATTTTGTTTTCTTATTACATCCACTGGCAGCGCATCCAAAAACTGCATGGTCTTTTATTATGCGACTGGATGTATACTTCTTGTTCATGCTTGTTTTTTTGAACAGTTTGAATGAAAAACTCATTTGATGAATGATAAGTATATGAAAGCACAGATCTTTGCCATTTTAAAGTACAATTATACTGTTCCTGCTGTGGTTTGCATCTTTCTCCAAGGATAATATGTACATGTACGTCTCCAATTCTTTCTGTGAACATCTGCATACGATCTCCTCTGCTAAATCCTGAAAATTATTTTTTATTGCTCAGGAATCACCTGTCCGAACCTGGTATGATCACAAGATTAATTACTAAGGGCTATATGGGGGGGGGGGTTATTGCGAGCAGCGAGCATTGGGGTCTAAAATCTCACATTTTTGAGCTAAACTGAGTCAAAATATAATTTTTATATCGTTAAGCCAAGATTCTATACAAAATTAATATCTTTCATAAAGGTAGCAGGAAACATCATCAGAAAATCAAAAAACTTCCGAGGAAAGTCCCTCACACTCCCCCAGCCTGGGGGGTGACACCCCTCCCCGCATCCACTCCCCATGTGAGACCGAATCAAAAATTTAGAAAAAACTCCCAAAAATTCTTGGAACTTGACAGGTATGACCTTAGTCCTCTTCATCCCTTGTGGGACATATAAGGCTACAACAGAAATACGCCACCTATCGTGGTCCTTGGCCAACTTCTTGGCCTGGCTCCATGTCAGGCCCAGCTTCCTTAGATTGGTTGTCACAGTCCTCCGCACGTAGTTTTGAGCTGTCTTCTGTCTCTGGGGGTCCACCACATTTCCACCCTTGAGATACTATCCGAAAAACATGGTCTAGCCACCTAATTCTGCGCTGTTGAGTGTGTTGTGGAGCACTTTTAAATCACACCAGTGACTTAATTGGTTACGAAATCAATTTTCTGTTTTTATCAAATAAAATGTGAACTTTTTTCAAACATTAAATAAGGATTAAAAGTACTTTCATTATTTTTACAATCTTTTTATAACAAATCATGACATATCTATTGTGATTAATTATTATGCCAAGTGGCAAAGGGTATGACAGAAAACCTTCTTGATCGTGGTACGACGTACCTTGTAAAGGAGTTTGAAGTTAATTCTGACTTTACAGCATGAATATAATGTAAATTACCAGAAAAAATGACCATTTAATCGTGATGACATGTTTACTTCTAATAGCTCTAACAGACTTTAAAATGGTGTTCGCCAATTGATTGCAGTCATTTGATATGTTTGCAGATAATGCACTCGGCTGGAATACTACAGTGTCTGTATATAAACAATTAGACGATATACCTCGGAGAGTAGGTGTCATCTTTCAGAAAGCTCCATTTCCGGTGAAGCATTATGAAGTCTACATAACAGATGACAGTAATGATATATTTTTAACATGCCCAAAACCAAAGATCGAAGATGCTGATACACCTACGTGTCTATTTGACTTGGAAAATAAGACTCATGGTACAGATTATAAAGTGGTGGTGAGTATGTTAATTATGCTTTATTATATTGACTCAGGGACAAAAATGAGAATTAAAATACAAATCAACAATTTTTTTTTTTATAAATGTGAATTATAAATGAGAAAAACCTCATGCATAAAAGAGAGCGAAAATACATTTTCGTGGTTATGTACCCTTGAATAAAACCCGCGAGTTTGGTGCAGTGTTTGAGTGTTTACATTTTGAAAAGTACTAATATAAAAATTATGAAAAATTACTTATAATAAATAATTAGCTTGTCTTTCGCATGAATAGTTAATGAACAAGGCCATTTTTGGGTGAAAACTTGTTTTTTCCAAACACAAAACTTTCAAAATAGTATAGTCCAAGACCTGTGCAGATAAGATAAAAAGCTGAAATTGGGTCGAAATTTGCTTCCAACAGGGATCTCTAATAAGTGTCTTAGAATGGAATTTTGCTGTTTTTGATTGATGTGCTTCTAATGTGATGGGTATAAAAAAATCCGGCAGTTAAATTTTGTATGATAATAATTACATTTGAAAAAAAAAAAAATTGAAATATGAGCCAAGTACTTTTATCAGATATTGTCTCTTTGAAATTATAATGTTGGCCAAGTTTCAGCTTTGTATGATTGTATCTACAAGGCTGTTCAATTTTTTTTTGTTTCAAAATTTTACAAGAAGTTTGGCTCCTATAACTTGTGTCAAACAGTACTCATCACCTTTTAAAAAAGTAGAGGTTCGATCATCATGTCAACTGGCTAAACATGACAATTTGTTGCATGATTAGAGAAGAAGTCATATAAAAAAGAAATCCCATCCACTTACCAACAAGAACAATTGTGATTGTTTTATGAACTATGGCTAAGTTATCCTATATGTTTATAATATAAAACCTTAATAAATAAACAGGGGTATTAAATAACATTTGTGCTGCAAAAGTAACTTATAGCAAGTTATTTAGTGATACACTTGAATGAAAGTGTATGACAGATATATATATGCTTTTGGTAACAGTTGGGTAATTACCAGAGGGAATTACAGTAGGTACCGTATGCTTAACTTTCAGATATGATCAATAATATTAATTTTTATCAGATCAACCATTTGAAAATTAACTAGTTTTCATTCGTTTTGTAGGTGCAACCTTATGAAGGAGATTGTTATGCTACTCCAGGAGGAGAGTGCGAAGCCTCAGCTTCTCTTTCTTTTGATATACCAGGTACTTTCAAAGCCCTGCTACCTAGAACTAGCAGTTCCTTGCAAATTAATTTTTCTGAAGGGTTTTATATTTATTCTGTGAGCATTATTACAGTTAATTTCTGCGTAGCTGTAATAACTGAAAGGTAAACATTTACTAGTCATCATCCTTTCTATTTACTAGAATTTAGTGTCATTTGCATTACCGATTTTCATTTTAACTATTTCAGTTCCTACTACTCCAGCACCGCAAACTACTCCATCAATATTAACTACTCAACCAGTATCAACTACTCCACTGACATCCACCAGTCCACCAACATCAAGTACAACAACTGTCACAGAACCCACTAGTGTAGTGACTACGTCTATATTTACCACAACTTCAGGTACTTTAAACTATCAAATTTGTACATTAATTTTCAGAAATGTCTAACAAAGACTGTCTCTGCATTTATGTTATTGTGTGTGTGTGTGTGCGTTTGTTTCACACTCATGTTGTGTGACAGAACGTGCTACATATACATTTATGTTTACAATATAATATTGCACATAATGCATGATCCTATATAGTCGTAGGCTGTACTCTGTCATTTTTGTTGTATATGTATATTCTTTGCTTTGCAATAACAGCTTCAGTTTTTATCAGCTCAGCTTCATGTTTGGTACACTGGGTAATTACAGGTCCAGCTTCAGGTCCAGAATGATTTTGACCTGGATCGGTTTCATTATGGCTGACTGTCGGCCATGTTTATTACTAGACAGTACCTCCTGGTACATCTGTATAGACGTAAAGACAAAACGTTGCTTGAACATAGTTTTAATAAGGTCATTGGTGGGCAGATGTTATATGGTATGTGGTATGTTTTTCTGACCGCGGTAAGTGGATCAACTGCTGATCTGAAAAGTTTGCCTTTTTTCACAGATGTCAAAACTGTTTTTGTCCAGATATTAAATAGGGTCCATATCGATAGTCCGAAGGTTCATTGGTCTGCAAAACCCATTATAGGGAATGTCGTAGGTCTCTAACAAACCTGTAATATCTTGATATATCCTTTAAAAAAATACTTTAAAAAGGTTCCCCGTGTGCACATTTAACAACTCCCTCATTTACTGCTACTACAATTCTATTGCTTCTATTATTTATTGCTGCTTTTTCTTCCTTTTTATAGAAATAATTACAGTAGGTTTCCGAGTTATGCTCTCCCGTATATACAAAATGCTGGTTTGTGATGCGGTAAAATGATGTCAGAAATTAATATGTGTTATGACGGAACATTGAGAAGGGGAATGGGGGGTAGTGACAGCAGATCTAAGAAAATAAAATAATTGCTTTGTCATGAATCACAAGTAATAAACTTCTCCAATCGCGGATCATGACCCTTTCCCGCCTCAATAATAGTAACTATATATATTCATAAACAGTTTATACACAGCCTATCACATATGTTCCTAAGAAGATAATTATATGGGATGATCGTTTAGAATGGTTAGAGTATATGTACTGTAGGTGAAGAGTTATTCATCATACTTTTAATTTTTAATTTGTTTTCTAAAATTATACTGTATCTGAGACGGAAATGGAGGGAGTATAGGGGAAAGGGTTTAATCTCATTGCACAGAAATGAAAAATGATAATCTAATTATATCAACAAAATTATTGCAACCCTAAAACACGAAAAAAAAATGTTTCTCACATTGTATGGACCGAAATAAAATTCAATGAATTTTACACCTGTAGGAAAATAATCAAGTTTCCCCTTTCCATCTAAATACATTCAAGTACCTGAATAGGCTGAATTGTCACTAAATGTGATACTGTGCTCGTGTATATATAACATTTCGCGTTGCATGAATGATCTACGCCTGGCTTTAGAATCGTATAGAATTCGGGATTCTGTGATTCCGTAGCGATTCCCTATAAAAGTATACAGACTAAGATGGTGACGTCAGAAAATCTGACTAAATGTCACAAACTAGTATTTACTACTTTATTGGAAGAGAGCGTAACTCGGAAATTACTGTAACGCATGGCGAGTCATATGCGTGTTATAATGTTTCTGTCTCCTTTTGAGGTCCTGTACGGGTATTCTGAATATCGCGTACGTTCTTGTTTTAGCTATATAATAATAGCAAGGCCACAAACAGAATGGTTGATATTAAATGATAATTTACCAGAAAGAGCTAGTTCTCACAACACATAGTGATTGTAATGTTTTTATTTATTTTCATCTGTTACATGTACGTCCAAGTTCTTTTTCATGCAACACGAATGAATATTCAGGTTTCTAACTTGTTTTTTTGATAACACTTTTTTTCTTTTGGAATGAGTATAATGATATTAAAAATGATTTTCTGTTGTTTTATCCCGGGGAGGGACAGGCAATACAAAAGTGGGTACGCATGTTCCAACAAATTTTGCGATAAAGGATTTTTTCGTGCTGGCTGTGCGTAACACTCCTACGATCTGTTTTTGTCTAAAATCATGAAAAGAGATGTTTTTTGTAGGTTTAACACTTTATTGGGGTCATCGTTTCGCGATCTGCCATCGTGGCAGTGCTTGACAGCGGGATGAAAGCATCTTGTGTGTGTGTACATCTATGCTGCTACATCAAAAGTGGGAACCGACATCGGTCAAACACTAACACTGAGTTTTTGATTAAAAAAACGGACACAAATTTATTCCCGTTTATTTATGGCATGCCGACTATTTACATTCAACGAGTGGGTGAAAATCTACCATACAGTTTCATATCACTTATACAGAATCTACTTTCTGGCACCATCAAGTGCACAAAATATTTTGTAGGGGTGCAAATTAAGTGAGGATTTAAAAAAAACCTGAATCGTGTTAAAATAAATTTTGCCTGTCATCCATAAAAACCGGATGCATAATTTTGTTTACTGGTAGACATATAAAAACTGGTTACATGAAGTCAAATGTAAGTCTGATGTATTTCAGTTAATTTGCAATTATAATAATTGGCAAATAATGTATTATAAGTGAATTTGTATGTTATCTTAAAAGTATGCACATTTCTTCCACTAAATTGGTCAAAAAATGTAACAGCTAACGAAAACTATTTTGTCCCAATTAAAAGACTGAATTCGTGCATGCAGTACTGCCACACATCCATATATAAAAATTTAATACTTGAGTGCCCCCGGTAAAGAATTGGGTAGATATATAAACATGAGTGATTGAAATTCTCGCCTGTTGCATGCGCTTAAGGGGGGGGTTGCAATTTTTTTGGCAAACCCTTGAGGGGGGGTTGAATTTTTTTGTGCACCTTGTTTTTGAAATGCACCAACCCCCCCTGTGGTAATTTTTGACCAGCCCCTAATTACATTGTATTAAGAACTGAGATATAAAACTTTCTAATTTGTCATTATAAATCTGAAATTTGAAATTTAATCATTTATGTATATATGCAGTTAAGTAAAGTCATGCCAATCCATTTTTCAGCTCCAGATACAATTATAATCGCAGCTTCAGTCGGCAGCCTTGTAGGGATACTTGCTGTTGTTCTTGCAGCCGTGTTATATTTTTGTTGCTACAGACGAAGAAAATACAACTTGTACCCAGGTATAAAACTTTTACCAAGTTTCTTTTAGATAAACCACTTTGCTATATTATCATTCTGTATAAATACTTTTGAATGAAGCTGTATTTTGCCTGATGATATTGATCAGTTGTTTTATTGCAGTATTGGGTGATTATGTGTCCAATAGAAAAGTTATAAAATGTAACTCAATTAACTAGTTTGCATATCTTTAGCAAATAATATAGTACTGTACGTCCTTGGATGTGCATATACTTCATACCATTCAATGCTTTATGTGATCTCAGAAAACATGCGAAAGGCATGCTGAGCCTACTCTATCCAAGTGAACTTTTCTATATAGCTATAACTACCACTGGATATTTGGTAACTAAGTATGTAAACTACTCACAAAATACTTCACTAATTCCACTCGTAACAACTAACTAAACAGATATACATTTTATTGCTTTGGTAAGCATCGAGACAATCAGATACATGTAGGGGTAATGCATTCTTAGTTGGCTTAATTCAGCTATTGGTTGTGCATCCTGGTTTTCCTTCGCTTCCATATATACATATAAATAACGGGGGAAATGTTGCTTGGGTGTGCTTACTACCTTATTGGTGCTCTTTTACAAATGGGGAATATATTATTAATCATATATATATATTGAAAGTAATGCTTTCTTCATTTCAGTTATAAGTAAATCAAGCCGTATATAAAGCATCTTATCACTGTTGCCTATTTTTGTTACAGGTTTTCGTACTCCCTCCGAAATTGAATTTGCTGATCCAGAAAATCGGACAGGTAATTTAGAGAATGACACTGATATCGGTTAATACTGTTAAATACAAAATAATTACATTTATATAGTATGTTTATATTAATGTATGGTAAATAATTGCTCATAAATAACAATTGTAATTATATAAATCTTACATTGACTGTATTACAATGATTCTATGCTAGTTCTTATTCCAAGTATATATGGATGTAGATTTTACTATTTTTACAATTATAGTTAATTATAATTTCGTAAGTCTAAAACAATAATTGAAGCACAAACGTCTTGGTTTCTGGTACTGAGTCACAATTATAATATTATGAATTCTTTAAAAAATGTATAATAATTATAATTTTATTTTCTTTTAGTATTCAGACCACCAATTGTACACAAACCCTTAGTCCTCCTGTTATATGCAGAAGACTGCAAAGAGATAAAAGATCGTCTCGCTGAGTATTTAGAAAAAGAATGCAATTGCAAAGTGTGGGAGGAAATCAAATCCTTGAATGGATATACTCAAGCTCAAATCAAACAGGAATTAAAAAATGCAGAGTTTGTAATTTTTATATGCAGCGCCAAGAGTTTACATTTGGCTCAAGAATCTAAGACACGTGACATTCAGTGTGACTTTGTAACCGGTCTAACTAAAGTAAAAAAAGATTTGACGAAGAGTAAGTTTGCTGCAAGACCAAACGTAAGCAAATATCTTGCTGTGTATTTTGAAAATTCAAATCCAAACCTGATACCGTCAGACCTGGACAAACCTCAAATTTCTAAATACAGCCTCATGGAAGACATGTTGAAATTGTATAATCGCTTTCATCCCAATGAAGAATTGAATAACAACACTTCAGGTGATATGGAATATCATAGAACAAACCCAGGACAAAAGCTACTTAAAGCTATTCAAAAATCTAAAAAACAGCAGGCAAATGGTCACATTTCAAGTGGTACTCATGTGGAAAGTGAAATTGTTCGTTCAATAATTCCACCTTCTGCCCCATTGAGCTATACTACTGAAGAGGCTATTGAGGAAATAACAGAATTTAATAATGATAAAGTAGATGCAACCATGGAGTGGATTCGAAACATCAATGAGGAATATAATAATTTAACTGGTGAAAATGAGAGTCTGGATTTTGATGAGAATGGAATTGTTCCTCCTGATGGATGTTCTGATAGCTACCTGAGTAGTCATAGATGGAGTGACCCAGAACAATTTACTGGGAGATATATGAGCCAGAGTGTTACAAGGATTAATAACAGTCCAGAGGCAGCTCGTGGTGATGTCGGGATGCATGGAGAACACCCAGATATTTGCCCACAGCAAATACCACATAGAAATTATGATAACAGAATACCTGCTGTGAGAAATAATATCTCGTCTTTCGCTGCAAAAGATGCAGTATTGCAGATCAATAGTGAAAATGATGATACATCTTACAGATGGCCAAAAACATGTCGTCCGCAAGTAGATATGTCTTATCCAACTGTGCAGTCCGAATTAATCACATCTAGCTGCAAACCAAAGAGTCCAGCTCATGGCATCGCTTTACAGTCTTCCTTTAATATGACACCACATAAAAAACCTGTTCAGTATTCTAGATGTCAGGAGGTGAACATGCAATTACATGCATCCAACCATAGCCATAGAAATGCAAAAGTAAAACAGTCATCTTCATTGATGGGAAAATCTCTAATGAGCAATGGTGCCTCTGACTTTTTTGGAGCCTTTTCAGAAAATGTCCAGCAGTCAGAAGACACGAGTGAAATATGCAAAAATGTTACACTTAATCCATTTGTAGGTGAGACACGTCCTGGGATCAGTCCCACACAAATATCAGGTTTGGAATTAAAGGTCTCAAACAAACTGTTGCCAACAAATAGCAATTATAATTCAAATGATTCCCTTGGAGCACGATCAGACACAAAACTTATTCGTGACTCAGGTGATGATGTTGATACGGGATATTTTACAGGCCTGGAAAGTTTCAAGAACTAACGTGTAAAATAAGAAATCTCCTGTTTTGAAAACTAAATCTATTTGACTTCTCTCGTCATAGGTACAGCTACAGCATTTGATTGCTGTGATTTTGTTAACTAATGATGCTGTGATTATTTCTGTGTAAAATGCTGATCAGTCGCCTGTGAATGTTATAGTTGCGGAAACATGAGCATCTCATAAATGTTACCTTACTTTATGAATCATCTGAGCGTGGTGAGTTACCCACAAGGGACATTCACATTGTTATTTCTAATTGTAGGACTAACAGACATATTTCTAATTGTAGGCTCTCTTTTTTAAAACAAATGCAGTTATCATGTAGTCTCAGACCCTGTTATTTTTTTGACATTTTAAAAAACAAATCTGCAGCAATTGTTACTTTCATTGTTAGCAGATATGTTATTATTAATTAATTGTGTATATTCCATGACTACTACTATAAGACATGTTCCTGGTATGTATATTATGTATTTTAATAATATGTTTTTTTATGCATGCAATGGCTCAATGTTTACATGCACTTGGTGGAGCCACTGATCAAACCGCAAATGTTCCCAGCATGCAGTATTTTGTGAATGAATCATGCGAGTGAGTGGAGAACTGCGTCTAAATTTATTCAACTAAATGCAATATGCTGAAACTCAGGGTTCGTCAGTGGCTTGACAAAATACATGCAAATAGTGTATTCCGGGTAATTTATATTATGTATCTTTACTTGTGTTCTAAAATAAATCTACTTGCACGCTTTTCTGTGATTTTGACAAAAACTTTGGTATTGCAAAGAATATTTTATGAATTTGTGCTATATATTATTCCACATCTGTTTTATCTTTAAAAAAAATCTTTGTAATTTTGAACTATTAAAGAGAATTATGTGCAGTTTAGTATTAATTTTTTTATATAATTATTATAATTTTAGTCAATTTTTGTTAAGCAATTTAGTAAATAAATTAAATGGATGCTATAACATGTTCATCTTGGCAAGGAAGCCAGTAGACTTCAGAAAGAACGAAATGACCCTTCCATGAATGATCAGCAGATTGTACCAGTCTTTATTTTATACAGTCATTTGTTATATTTGTTATGACAATATCTGTTGTAATGTGAATTTTGGGTTTAACACTCTTGGATGTATGTACTTAAATTCTTCATTCAAGTCCGTCTTAACTGTATTGATTACAGCAGTTATGGTGGCCTAGTATCAGGCCAACAATACTTTCTTATAAGTTTTTGCAACTGTACAAACTTAGTATAATATTCTTTTTAACAGTGGATAATAATTGTTAAAAATCGGGTACATAGTTATGTTACTTAAGTGCTAAGATACAGGTTTGTGGATGGCTTGTGGATACAAATAACAGATTGTGAGCAATATGCTATTTGTATTATTGAGGCTTAAGTATTTTTTTGGAGAATGAATTTAATATCAAACAAGAATGTAACAGGAAATTATTAAAATGCAGTGCCTGACTTTAATCTATATTATATTATTCTTATTTAATAGCATGTGTGTCATTAGTTAAACATGTGTCATTATTTTTAATATTACCTTAAAAAAGGTATTCCTTAATGATTTTGTAATATTCAGTTTTGGTAAAATCTTTTATATTTGATTGATTTACATCTTAACACATTCCAGATTGTGCAGATTTTTTAATAAAGAAAAATAAGCATTTTATATAAAAATAAAAGAATTTTTACAATGTTAAAAAAATATTATCACCCATGTTTTGTTTTGAATGGAATTCCTAATAACATTGTTTGGAACAATTTAATATTCACAATCACTAACAGCACTATACCAAAGAGAAAACATTAGCCACGTAGTAACGTACCCAAGTAAATCAACACACTCTTTGATTTAATAATAATAAGTGGCAAAAATATGTAATTCAAAGTATGGACAGAAAATTAAACATGGCAAATTAAAGTAACTTTCCTAATATATCTTCTAATAAAAAAATTCAAGTTCTGGGTGGTTTCTAGAATTTATATCGCAGAGAAAATGTTACATAAATTTCAAGTTTTTTTATGGGTTGTTTTCACTTTAATTGGTACAAGTGTTTGTCATCATGCTTACAATATCTTCTCACTATAAAGTACTAGGAACAACCACCATCAGAGATATGTTCTTGGTAACATAAAAGATCTGAAAATGTCATCATTAAAATATAAATCGGGCACCATGATTTCCTGAAGCGACTACCAAATTTTACAATAAATTATGGATGTGAGATCACAGAAAAAATTGATAACTTGCTGCAAAATAATCAATTTCATCATTTGAAACAAATCACATTTTAGACTAAGTCTACATTGTCTGTGGATTACATAATGTTGATAGCTGCCATATTGGAGCAATAGTTATGGCTTTGGTAAGCTTAATAAACATGATATGTTAAAACACAAAAAAAACAAATAAAATTAAGGTAACAAAATATTACTTCACGAAGGTGCAGATCTTAAAGTTGGCACAATTTTTGACCAGGAAAATGGTTTTTCACAGAAACTTTTCCCAAAGAACCCTTAGGATATGGTAAGTAACACAATAAATATAAGGTATGGTTATTGAAATATTGACCTGTTTAGCCTGACATTAACTTCAATTCCAAATTAATTTTAAAAGAAATGTAACTACCGGTATATGCAAAAAATCGTGAACTAATCTTCACTTTAAAATTCTAATAAGGGCATTCGAGTAAAATATCTATAATAAAGAAATTTAAGTTTAAAACATCTAACATGCTCCATCTAGTATAAATTAACCCTGTCACAATTCTCTGAGTTTTATTAATATGCAAAAAGGTTGCATGATTTCTGCAACCACATTAACACTTTAAGCGAAGCTGCATATTTGTAAACTTAATATTAAGTTAATAAATGTATATATCTCGTAAAAAAATTACCAAAAAAGTACACCTTAATAAAGCAATAGTTACAAAAGTTACACTAATGTACTCATATTTATATACCAAATATTTTTCATATAATTATGAACATACCACAATGCGCATCAGTCTACATATGTCGTTACATCTAACACATCTTTGTGCATTTTCAGTTTACCTGTGGCTGTAACCAAGTAAAAACAACTTGTTGCATCAGACTTTATTTTCAGGTGCCACACATTCTTCATATGATGGTGGGGCTGAGATTGTGGGATCTTGCTCTGTAGGGTGTGGTTGCGAAGTAACTACACCATTTGTGTATCTAAAAGCTGCTGGTTGATCATCAACAACATCTCTGCTACCTAGGAAATAAAATTTTTTAGGGAACTTGAAATATTGTCAATTCTTCACCAGATTTACTGATTACAAATCAGACATGTAGTTTCAGTAAAATTAGAGATAGAATGCTTAACAGTGATGGAGTGTTATTAACCTAATAGAATATTTACAACACTCGATGGCACCACAGGTCTCATAGTCAAATATCCCACAATTCTGTCATTTTTGAATGAGTGACAAGAGTACACTAGAAACTGTGTGATTCTGGTGGCACCCTGATGTGCATGTAAATTTTAATACACTACACGTAAGTCTATTTCAAACCCAAATACATACAATCATATACAGTGCAACATTAGAAAGCAGGTCTGATGACTTCAGCTGCCATCTGCTGACAGGTTAGTTTAGAAGGGGACATTTAGAATTCTAAGAGTCACTCTCTCCTTTTTTTACAATGCCTACAACATCATTATTATCCTAAACAATAAACTAGTTGTCTGCACCCGTCTTACAGCTTATCTTGGGAACATAAATGGCCACCAGTCAGCCGCATGATATTTTTAAGTGATCCAGATCAAAATCAAACTTAACCTGTATTTTGGCCTCTATTTAAGTCAGCCTTAAAGGATTGTTTGTTTCCGTTGCCAATTAATTTTTTTTTTGCTTTATTTCAAGCCTAGTTTATATTTTAATTATTATTTTGAATGTTACCTCAATCAAAAGTTCGATAATCTCACGTTTGCCTTTGCAATCACTTACTCCAATTCAGATTTTAAAAGTGTTGCTTTATTCAAAAGTTATAACCCTACAAAATTCAACAGCCAGAAAAAAATATTATTTTCTGACTTAATAAGAAGCACATCATTTAAAAACAGAACATAAATTTAAAAAGTGTGAAACACTATATTAGAGATACTTGTTGTGAATAACAAGTAAAGTGATTTTCGTGATCTTTATATTTGTTTAGTACCTTTCCAAAAATGTATACTTTTACTGGTCTGTCTTTTCACATATTATGTACCAAACATTAACCTCAAACCATAAAGTGTGAATGTTACGTTAACCCGAACAGAACTAGCCATCTTAATTTTTCAAAACAAATTAGAACATTTAATTCTGTAGAAAAGAATTAACACGATAATTAATTTAAGTAAATAGTAGAATAACTGCTTGTACTGTCAAAGTTGATATGATTCTCAGTCATAATTTATGAGATGTCATTATAGCATTTACTGGATCAACTGGAGCCCCAATTTCAAAACAGGATGATTGTACGGACAATCTCCCAGTTTTGTCTTACTCTTTATGGCTGTCGAGAAATGGAAAGTGAACTTGAAAGAAGTAAATGTTTTTATACCTGACTGACGGGTAGATGAGCTAGTCCAGTGGCAACAGTTGCAGTTTCCATCATGCTCTAGCAGATCTAGAAGGCACAGACAACATGCACTGTAAATACAATTTTTTTTATACAAATGCCATATCGTTACTGCATAGTGAAAGCATGCAATAGCGCATATCCTTCATTCTTAAAACATACAGGTTTTTACATAATAAAAAAATGTACATAAAACAGTCAATTCTAGTAAAACATAGTTCACTGCATAAAATTAGCATTAACTGTCACTATAGGTGGGCAAGCCAATAATAAATAACAGAAAAGGCCGGGATAGCTACAAATATTCTGACAGACAGGTACTGTTGGCTTGAAAATTATAGAATATTTTTAGATGTTATCAAGAGATATTACACTGTAACAAAATGTTCTGGTTTCCTTATCAGTCTGAATAAATCCATCCGTTAGTGTTCCGTACGTACCTTCTCAACTAATGTCTGGGCTTAGCCATAGTCAATTTTTGTTATATTCCTTCTCAATTTAGAAAGAGCGAAATAATTACATTAGTCATTAATCTTTGCCAACTGAGGCAAGCCTTTCTCTCTGCACGATCCATCGTCGCCTACCACTCTATTCTATCATTATGACTCACTATGCATAGGTATTGCTGTGGAGCTTGCTTTTTACTTAGCGGTTAAACTCTGGCAGCACAGCATGTGTGTGATCGACCTACCCGCTTAGTCCACTGCAAGTTACACCTATTATTGTAAGCTGCAATTTGATTGGTGTCAAGACTTTTGTGACACTTTATATAGAAATAAAGGGGTTATCATTCTTCTGCTTTTCAAGATAATAAACAAAAAATGACCATGGTTAAGCCCAGACGTTAGTTGAGAGGGTAGGGACCAATAACGGATAGATTTATTCAGACTGGTTTGCTTATAGAACCATATGTTGATTATCAGTACCAGTCACATTTTAATCCTCTCTTGTAAGTTAAGAAACTGCCATGAAAACACTTTCACCGATAGTTTACTTGTGGTTAACTAACCATGTTGCACAGCTGCAGTCACAGCTTCCACAGTCACAATCTCCACAATCTCCACAGTCTCCACAATCACAGCCGCCACAGTCAAAGTCTGCCATGGTTACAAAGAAGCTTGTGTGGTGGTCCCTCTTTCAATATCTGTAAGACCAAAATTATTAGAGGAGATATATTTAATATATATGCAGCTAAAACTTATAGGTAACCAAACTAGAGCAATATAAAATCAAAGCATTTGTAACCAAACTAGATCAATTTAAAATAAAAGCACTTAGTGCCATTTATTTGATTTTATTAATTTTCATCAAAACAATTCAAAACTTACAGAGTCCCAAAAAGATTATTTTTTATTTTTTTAATCTGTTCAATATATCTGTCAACAAAAAAACATAAATGCAGTTAGTGTAATAAGCTGCAGTGAAAAAAAAACTCTTCACAGGTTACTCCACTACGTTTATGTACAAATTATGGTGTAGACTAATGTTAGTCGGCTCTGTAGTTTAAGATAATGCGTAATTTTTTTTCTCTAAGATATATAAAGCATAAACATACAGTAGACCACATAAACATATGATAGTGTATTCAACTTTAAGCATTATAAACAGCTTTTGCAGAGAGCTTACCAGTGTATTCTAGCAACTGTTTTATGTATTTTAGTACTATATAATGCATTTATTAAAAAAATTCCAATCAATGTTTCTAACGACTGATGTCACTCTATTATGGTGCTGCAGTACAAGTTTATGTACAGATTATGGTGCTGCAGTACAAGTTTATGTACAGATTATGGTGCTGAAGTTTTGACTATTAGTCCTCTGATCCTCTAGTTAAATCAAAATTTCTACTGCAGAGTTACAGTAGGGGGAATATACAGCCATTCACAGTGACTGTATATATGTGCCTCTTTTTTTCAGCCTCCACTTTTATCATGGGAGTGTTGTTCACATTTATATTAAACATTTTTTACCATGGGGTGTTTTTTACATACAAATTTTAACCGTGAGGTATATAGTTTCAATAAATGACTATTTACTGCAGGGTGCAAAATTTCCAGGTCTTAATTTACTGTTTTTCCATTGGATATGTTATTTCTAGGATTTTTTTATCATAAAGGGTATTTTTTGCAAAATATGCTTTTTTGTACAAGGTTCGTTTTCAGGTTGCAGTTTTTACCATGGAGTAAGGTTTGTTCCTTGGGTCTCACACCCATACCAAATTTTTCTGGAAGTACCCCGGAAGTAATATCACTGGTTCAGTATTCCAGGACAAAAACTTCTAATAACAAAATAAAACAACTGACTGTGCAAAGTCATTTTTTATTAAATGTTTTATTTGTCAGCCATCGAACTGCATTTCTTAATCTTATCAACTTGTATTATAACATTTGATATTATAACTTATTGAGTGTATAGGTAGACTATATTGTGACATATTTTTTAATCTATAAAAACAGTCATTTTATAATTATTATCATTATTTAATAGTAAATCAATTGTATTAATTGCCCCAATCATAAAAAGTTTGAATGATCAATACTAATTTTTACACACACATTTCTGTTGATTGTCTAGTTTATTCAGATTTTAGGACAAAAAGCTCCTAAATGACTTGTTCTTACAAAAAAACCAGTTAAAACCGGAATTCAGCAGGAGTTATCTTTTTGGAGACCTATTGACAATAAGGTCAATCCAACAAGTATGAAGCCTATGTACAGATATCACATTGATTTTCTAGTCAAATGAAGTTTGATGACTTGACGCAGTGATTATATTTTACTAATATTTTTTTCTGAATTTTGTACACCAAAATAGCCAGCAATTTTATAACACGTAGGTCTTAAAATAACTTCAAAAACCAAAGGCCAGTATTTGCAATTTAAATTTCCAAAATTGTCCGGAGTGCATGCTCCCGGACCCCCCTAGCTTACGCCTCTCAAAGTTCGCTAATGCCTGCACAATAAAACAAGGCTAGCTACGCCCCTGGTTATCACCCTAATGATTGCAATATCACATGGTTTGTTTATTAGGAATTTTATATTGT